>OX401411.1:7476110-7570001 GCA_947846245.1 Cerastoderma edule | reverse complement strand
TATCTACTTCATGTGAAAAAACTACACTTCATATTGGCCCTCATTAATTCAAGCCTGATTTGAGAACGCGTAGACGTGTATAACGAAATCAACTCTCTCCCTTCACTTTCTCCAGCCAACCGTCGCTAGGCGAACAAAACCATCAAGAGTTACAGTCCGTGTTTACATCAGCTAAGGGTATCACGGGGCAGCCATTGAAAATGGCATCGTTTTGATATTATACATTATTCTAAATAATCAAGGATTATGTTCCTAAAAACATTGATTTTGTGAGCAAAATAGATAGATGCTCTAAATGTAAGATAATGTACAAACATAATTAACCTTAGAGAGTAAAACACTTGGATCCAGATAAGAGGTTTCTTCGTGACATCGCTACTCTGGATACAAACTGTTCTAACACTGTACACCAGGTACATACACTACAAAATGGTATTCAAAATTGATTCCTTATGAACATGTTGAGTGTTTTTCACTAGCTGCATGATTATGATTGTAATAGTATTTAATTTTTCCTTTTTTCTGAAGTCTATTTGTTTTACCTCTCTTTATCTGTTATTTTACATTTGAAATTAGAGCAGTCGTGCAGCTTCACCAAAAAAAAACCATTCATTTAACTCGGTGATCTTATGAAAAGCATCTTTCCTAAGGTAAAAGCTAAAACAGTGCAAGACTAAGAGATGAAATCGTAAAAAAATGAAGAAAATGACATCGTTTTAGGTTATGACTGTTGAAAACGTATCAGAGGTGAAGATTACAAGGATATAAGAGATTTTTGTAGGCATACATGCTATCCAGATACCACAACTTGACGCAACATGTACTTTTTTACCAGCAATGTTTACATTATACATGGGGATATTTGACAATTAAGTTGCATTTTGATTTCAAAAAGACAGTATGAATGAAAAGGTACTAAGCAAAATATGTTGCATTGGAAATAAATAGTTGATTTTTTTATTTTGTTTAGGAGGGTGGACTTATGAATGAAAACTATATCAATCGTTCTGAATGCTTATTTTATACATACGCATGCGACATAGAAACGTCCATACTCGTACATATAAGCATATTTTATTTATGAAAAGGTATTGTACCTCAATATTTATGTGTAGCAATCTGCTACGGTTTTTGCATTTGTATGTAACTCCAGTGAAAACCCTCAATAATGGGTACATAACCCATTACCAAACAATAACGACATTTAACCGCTTTGTTGCAAACGACTCTGGAAAACATTGTGAGAAAAGGAGAAATTGCTCGTTTCGATCAATTTCTCTTTTTCCCACCATGTTTTATGCCCCTTTAGAAGATCGTTTTCCAATTTCATCTCATTTTGAAGTGTCATCTGCAAACTCTTTCAATTTGGGACGGTCTAATATTTTTCGTTTGGTAAAGGATTCACCAAACAATTACCAGGTCGTAAGAACATCCACGCTATATTGTAATGAAAGGATGTAAGTACCAAGGTAAGCTTGCAAATGGACACCTGCGCCATATAGCACTCTCAAGTCACCACTTTATACATCTTATGAACTTGTTCTGCTTTGGAATGTGTTTGCTGGTTGTTATAAAGCAAGCCTGCGAATTTCCTTTACAGGTTAAAAGTACAAGCTTCAATGGCTTTATAAACTCCCACCTCCCTAAGCTTCCATTGAAAAATTAATCCCACGACTTCATCATGTTGAAAAGAAACCGCGTTCTATATTTTATGGTATGTTAGTACGCATAGTTAAGTGGGGTCAATCGCTAGCCATGGCTAGTCATGCCCGTATACTCGTCGACATAGAAATATTGTTTTATGCTTAGATAAATAGATGAAAGTACAATGTTCATTTTGAATTTAAAGTGTAGACATCAATATTGAAGTACATGTAGATGGTTAGCAGTTCAAATACTGTATTTCAAAGAATACCTTTCATAGGATATATTACTAAAGGCGATCCAAGATGGTTTACTAGGACTTCAAATACTGTTGCATCATTCATTGGAATTATCGAATAGAGCGATGACCGATACAGAAACACCTGAAAGGTCTCGATAAAAGTGAATTAGTCTTCAGTTAAGTTTTTTGAACAATGCAAGAAATAAGCAATGCTTTGTGCAATGCAACGAAATAAATACATGTAAACAAAACACTACTAACCTGTATAACCCGCATATTAAGTCCAGTTTCCGACGCTAACTGTTCCCTTATATGCCTGGTTGGCTTGGGCGTTGCGTTGAACGCTGCCTTGAGAATCTCCAGCTGTTTGGCTTTAATGGTGGTCCTGGGTCCGCGTCGCTTACTTCCGGGTCCCGAATGTTTCCCGTCCTGGTCGGTAGGGTCCTCGGTATCGTTTATATCACCACACGACACATTGTCATTGATGTCCAAACTCTCGTCACTTCCGGGACCGGAAGTAGTGCTGCAGTTCATGTTTACATCTGGGCTAGTCGGTGACGTTGGTAACGTGTCGCACAGACCGCCATACTCGGCCTTTAATGAGATTTGATCGGATGGATGGTGCATCGGCTCCATTTTGATCGGGGACGGGCACTCACTGCTCAGTTTCGAGTCGTATTTGGAGTCATTTAAGGGGTTGGAACCGTTTAACGAATGATTAGAATTGAGTAATACTTCGGACTTTATCCCACCGTCCGTTGTTTTAATGTCCGATTTGAGACCTATGTGCGATTTATCGTCCCCGAAAAGATCTTTATCACTGATGCATTCCTGACTATCTAGCGTGCTATCGAAGTCCATGCCGTCGTCTTCTACGTCACTTCCTGAAATAAGAAAGCAAGCAATATGAGTAAATAGTTTATTATTGTGACATGTGCATAACAAAATTTGTATGCATAATAATATAAATGAATAATAAAGCACCCGGCCAGGCGGGCCTATAAATCACGTAGATAGAAACTCTTTGATAACACTCTAATAACGTAATAAGGATAATAATATTTTATTGCATTATAAACATAACATGTTATATGGCAATTTTAACAAACACTTTAATAAAAACATGGGTTTACATAATAAAGAAGATATAAACATGGAAGATATATACATGGAAGTGCGACGTATACCATGTTGTATGGATTGCTACAAATGACCTTGATGATGGCTGTTCAAAAGGTTGATTCTATGAAATCACAGGGACGATATACATACGGACGTCTGCACTTGAGTTGGTTTGGTACAGTTTGGTGGTCACAGACATTCAAACAGTAGGATGAATGTCCTGGGTACCGTTTTACTAAACAACTTAAGAAAAATATTGCGTAGGTCATAACAGATACACATTGATAGCACCTTCAACGAAAGTACAATATTGTAATGTGACATGTCATTGGAAGCGTCTCGGAGAGACAATTCCAATGATGTGTTGCTTTGCAATATTACTTTGTCCAATATTGAAATAAGAGGAATTGTTGTTTTGGACTAACGCAAACCTTAAGCATAAACTGCTTAGTAAAACTGTACCCTGGTCACCTTGACGAAATGGTGACACTGATGTATTTTCATCATGTTGGAATTCCGGGACGGAAGAATATCTCGGAGAGAACTCAGATGTTTCAAACCAAAATGTTTTTACCTGTTCTTTCTAATAATATATCCAATGCGAAAGACAAATATTTAAAGAATAAACCGCAAACCTCTATTTAGTTGGCCTTAGTGAGAACAGGCATTTAGCATAACTGAAAGCGTAGTACAAACAACTTTCAGGCAAAAAGCTCTATTTGAAATGTTATTCATCAATTGTATCCTGTATCAAATGGGTTAGAAAATTAACGGACTTCAATCTATCGTTTACCCTTTCCCAAACAACAAATTTTCGACTGTCCCAAATTGAAAGAGTTTGCAGACATTTCAAAATGTGATGAAATTGGAAACTTATCTTCTGATAGGGCAGCAAACATTGTGAGAAAAGGAGAAATTGTTCGTTACGAACAATTCCTCCTTTTCCCACAATGTTTTCTAAAGTTGTCTTAAACAAAGTGGTCAAATGTCGTTATTGTTTTGGAAAGGGTTAAGACGGGGTAACCTCAGCGAAACTTCACAAGCCAAATTGTCAGTATTGTTTATCATTGACAATTCGAGGGTTCAATGCAATACTGTAGTAAGTGCTTCATGTTTATGAAGCACTTACTATAGTCTTGCATTGAACCCTCGAATTGTTATATGATCTTTCAAGGTTCCTGTCAAATGCTTGCGGAATCTTTCGCCCGTTGTAATTAAATTCTGCACTAAAAGTATGTGCAAATTATTACTATAGTTACGTCGAAATGAGAGTAACGAATGCGTATTTTCGTAAAATGAGATCCCAATTAGTAGGAGATGCATGCTTGAACATGTGATATTTTTTCTTCATGAAGTTAAACTGTATAACATAGGTTAACCAACCATAGTACACATACCCGTGGATTTTTGTTTAGAGCAGACGATACGAAACGAGGTCAATGAAACAAGAATCTGTTGTAGTAAGTATACATGAGTATGAGAGAAGATGTCCCACACCGACATTTTCCAAAACGTATTTTAAGAGATATATAAACTCAAATTAATCGACTTTGCAAATTAATCCATTCTACAAATGAGAATGTTAGTCTTCTTCAAACGGAGAACAATAGCAGAGAAGATAAAAATGGCATGATGTACCTTCGCTTTGTTTTTAAATTAGGTAGATACAATTGTGATACAAAGATATGGTGCTCATCGAGACCATTTGATGTTCATCTTGAAGGTTTTCTTTTCTTTTTTAATAATACGCGCAGGTGTAAAAGTGTATATGTGTGTGCGTATGCGGGTGATTGTGTGTGTGTGTGCTGCGAGAATTCATTTCTTGTGCTTTTTTTCTGTGGGGTTTTTTCCTACTTGGATTTCATATATTCATGTTTTAATACTTCTATATTTATGTTTTATAAAAGAAATATTTATACTTTGATTTATCTTCTGTAAAGGAGGCAATAAAGAGATTGAAATGAATTGCTCTGATTTGCCAGATTAGGCCCGAACCCCCAGCTTGCCTCTTGGACGCAACAGCCAAAAGGCTCACACATTCCCCGCATTCAGGTTTAATGTCTAGGAAAACATACTCCCGTACGCTTTGGCACATTGTTGTCATTTTTGTTTTCACCATTTAACGAAGGCTGTTGGAACTTTACACTTATAGTGCTGGAACCGACTTAACGCTGGGGGTAACGAGTCACGGTCAAATAAACTCGGGCATGTGGAGAATGTATGGGAAATGTTGGCCGCATGCCTTGACGCCCCGTCGTCTCTGCATGTTGGAATGCTGTTGTTGTAGTATTGGTACCTTTGTTTGTATCTCTCGCGTGTACACACGTGTTTGGGAAATAAACTGACGAGCTATCTCTATATTGTTGCATGTGTTAACATTATAACGATTGCCGTAGCTTCTTCAAGGCATTTTAGGCACGTGCCTACACTTTTATTTCAGAAAAATCAGGAACAAAATATAAAAAAAAACGCAACAGAAAGGGCTTATTGGTCCTGCTAGAGTAAAATATATTTATGTGCACTCAAATACATGCCAGAATGCCCCTGAAATATTTCAGACTGCATTTTTTTCAAGGGGAGCATGCCCCTGGAACCCCTAGAATGACGTGCCTACACAATCATTTCAGTCAAGCTACGCCCCTGATAACGGTCTTTAGAGCTTTAACTTTGTGCGTCCGAGTAAAAGTTTGAGGAAATTCGAGAATGGGGTTATAGCAATACGAATAAGAAAATGATATATTCCGGCCTTACATATTCCTTGGTTGTTGAAAGTGTTTAGAATGACATTTTTCAATACAGTTAAGCACATTTTAGAATAAACATTGGAAAAGAGCATTATTATTTTTTTTTTTTAGTGTGTGTTTTATTGGTGTTTGATTCTTTCTTCAAACATTCTAGAATTATATCTCACTGACAGTTAACACTTTCGAAAATAACCGAAATAAACCTTATTCCATAAATCTTGTCTTGTCGAACCTATGTCAAGGGTTCAGTGCAATGCTATAGTAAGTGCTTCATAATTATGAAGCACTTACTATAGTCTTGCATTGAACCCTCGGTATGCATGTCATAATTCTATCATTCTTTAGGTTTGTCCTGGAAACCAAAATAGTGTGGGGCTTAAAACGGAATACATAACAGCAGTAAACACCTTCCAAACCATGAATATTGATCAAACTACCACATTAGCAAAGAAGTGTATATTGTGGGTGTAAATAATGCGGTAGCAATTGCACTAAAACGATCTAGCATGTATGCCCACGTTTTGGTGCAAATAAAACATATACGTAACGATGAAACACCGAGCGACCACGGGGTACATATTATCAGCAAGAACTTCCTAATGATGTCATTAAAACGTATAATGCATTTTTAAAGAGCAACATAATTTAATGTCCTCCACAACTCATTTAATGGAAGACATTTCGTGTATAACGTACACACACGGCCAAATGTTCCGCACAGTCTGGAATAAGAGTAGATTTTACAGACGGTGTATAACTGTTGACATGAAGCAATCTGAAAATAAATTCTTACTAAATGCGTTATTATACAAACTCGCATTATCATTTAACACTAGACACAAGGATCTCAAGATTTAATCGATGTCTATTTAAAACTCGCAAATTGACGTTTCTCGTGGCCAAAATCACTTAACCCAATACAAGACAAAATCGCCTATTCTCGAAAGAGGACTCGTCTTTTCCAAAAAACAGACATGATAGTTTCGATTCCCACAATGAAGTGTATGGACACCAGCTTCCAAACGCATGGAAGGCGATGCGTAACTTTTCAAAGCGTCTGTACCACAGAGATATGTACATTATCTTTGTTAAAATGGCTCGAGTACTTGCTGATATCTGTTTCTAAGATATATGTTCTTAATGATAATCCCTCTCTTTTTTCCGTTCAAGTTGTTCGGTTAGAACGAAGAAAGTGTTCAATCGTTCATCAAGTTGTATGACATAAAGTGGCAATCGTGAATGTTTTTGAGAAAAGAAAGCCGCATTGTTGGCGATTGTGGCGTTCCTTTTAGTACTGTTTGGTTTTAATTCGTTTCGACGAATTGAGAAACGGGATAATCTAGCGATAAGGATAAATACAAGCAAGATCACGTGCACCAGTGGTTCGAACAAAAACGTTAAGGGAAGTTGAAATAATCTTTAGAAGTAAGTTAGTGTTTGCGTACATGTATTCTTATTTTATAGATATTTCTTGACGAAAATGTCGATTCAACTGCAATAAACTAAGCTAGACGAATGTACTCGTACATATTTATTTTTTAAATAGGCCACCATTAGATTTTATTACAGATTATGCTGTCCCATCTCATAGTGTCTCGTGGCCAATGAAAGTGCATATTAATAGTTTGCGCTCCGTAAGAAAACAATTTCTGGAACCTCTGTTGGTTTGCTTTTGAATACATTCTGTTGTGCAACGAAATACAGAATTCGAGTTGCTATTAGTCAATTTCTTTTTTGGGGCCCACTGGTCAATAAATGGACTATCATTATTTCATCAATTTTGAATTATCAGCGAAATGTAACAGACGCCCCTTTTCGTCTGGAAAAGCGGATATTTCTCCGCATTATTGTGTCAAATTAGCCTAACTCGTTTATCTCAAAGAAGGCACTTTCCGCGATTGTGCCTCTCTTTACATTTTCGACGATGCCGCCATTGAATAATACGCCTAGGATGTACAACAACTTGAACGCAATTGACAAAATTCGAGAACGTTGTGACATTCTTAGAGCTTAACCTTTAGAATACTAGTCAATTTTCTAAAGATTGGTTTTTGTGTCGTCTGCTTCCCAAAACCTTAAATCGTTGCTTCATTTTAATGAGGAAAAATACTCAGATTGGCAAAGAGGTTAGATCACAGGTCAGCCGCCAATTTACTTGGCGGCTGGCCTGGATCTAACCTGTTTGCATAAAAACGATGTCGGTTCAAGCACTATAAGGGTTAGAACGTACTCTCATTTAATCGATTTATCAAATGTTTAGATTTCATTTTTACTAAAGGACAGGTCACCACTTTTTCCTTCCCTGTAGATTTTTAAGTACAAATAAGTAAATATGACAGATATTGATTCATATCTTGTGAGCAGCAATTTCAAACTCCGCATCCCGTCTACTGATAACAAAGAACAAAAGTGGTAAAAGGAACTTGTGCTAACAGGCGAGATGGGTAAAAGGTTTTTTTTGTCATGGTTTGTAAATGCGGGCGAGAGAAATGCAGAATACCGGCGCCTAAGAAAAGCAACGTTTGTCAAACAATGTTTATATAGCGTCAGCCACGTCGCGGGCTTCGCTCGCAATTTGTTTTACCGTCTCAAGTCAGCCGTGCATTGAGCGTTAATCAGTTCAAGCCTCGTTCTGGTACATCGATGATAAACCGAAAGCAAAGACTTCCGGTTTACTGTTTGGAAATTGTGTCATTTACCATCGCGCCATTGTTTACATTGTCGCCATTTGTTGACATTGTTTTTCAAGTCGCAAAACTTTTCTTTTATTCGGATGTCAATTAAGATAGAAATATTAAATGTTTACTTTTAAAAACTAAGAAACTATGTTGATTTTGCATGGTTGTTGTTTTTGGATACCCCGAAGTACCCAAAAACAAGCAGTTGTGCATAACAGACGAAAGGGCAAGTAGTTCTTTTGTCACCTGCTACAATTGTGTGAGAACTGGTACTTAACGATGGAAATTATTAACTCTTATAATGCTAGAACCGACTCCATGCTTATGCAAACAGGTTAGATCCAGGCCAGCCAGCCAAGAAAATTGGAGGTTGGCCTGTGATCTAGCCTGTTTGCTGCTCTGAATATCTTCCCTAATCAAAATTAATCAAATATTCAAGGTTTTTGAAAGCAGACAACACAAAAATCTATTTGTAGAAAATTACCAAGCATTTTAAGGGTTATGAAAGCGTTCGACCTTTTCATACTTTTTTCTCGGAATGGTGTCACAACCAGCATAGTTCGATGGGTGTTTGAAAATGATTCGTGAGGCATGAAATGTTTCCACAACACGGACAGAACTGCACATAATTTTAGTGCTCCCACGGGACAAAACAGGGTCAGAGATGAGAAAGATGCAGCATTAAAAGTAATCCCTCCTTCTGTCGCATGAATGCCGAATTCATCCTAATGAAGGCCAAATCGCGCATGAATATGCAAATGAAGCCCTAAGATAAATACGCTGGATAAAGTAGACCCGTGGATGCGGCAAAACATTGATGTTCCGCAGAGGACTTGCGTGTCCATTTATAGCTATGTAGCGGTATTATGCAAATCGAGATCTTTGGGGCTTACTTGATGCAAAATGGCGGCTTCCAGGGATTTTACAGTATCGAATATATCGGCCCCCGTTTTCATTTGACAACTATTTCCGGAAAATTTACAAGTTTCTTAGACGAGCGGAGACGTGTTACAAGTCATTCGGAAAAGGGATATTGACAGGTGGTGGAATTGCCATGTTTATGGCCAACGTAAACAACAGACAAACGTCCGATCGTCAGTGATCTATAATGCACTTCTACCAGGGAATACCCATGCCTTTTCCAATTTTAGTGTCATTGTTTTGGTATACTTTTTTAACTATGAAGATTGTACGTTGAAAAAGTTCAGCCAAGTCTATACCTTTTTCTGCTTTTGTAAGAACCGCGTGCAATTACAGCAAAAAAAAAAATCCGAATAAACTCTAAAAAGAATAACATGTTACATGAAGTTGGTCCATAAGTTTCAAACGGCTGACATTTGGGTTTACAGACAATTCAAGCTCCCTTTTAAACAAATTACAAAGACATACCGCACATGATAAACAATTACTAACTCAAGATGCTTGTGGTTTAAATAAGTGGTCAAGTGATATCATATAACAATACATAACAGAATGTTTCGAATTAAGAGGGTTAAGTCAATCAACCAAGAAGGAGAAATCAAGAAGAAAATAACAAGTAGAATTACTGCAAATCATATCAACATACGTCTTTTTATTTTTCCATCATAAGGTAAGTTAAGCAGGTTACTATCGATATAAACTTACGTTTTTTTTATTGTAACCTAGATTAAAGTCTACCTGAAAGACAAAGGGGAAGAAGGACCGAATTTATGTTGTAGAACGTGTCGTTCAACACTTATTCATCAGACAGTTGAATGAAAATATGTTGAAACTAAAACCAGGATTATTGATATTCATTTTGTAAACATAAATTTAAAATTATACAAATTCGGAAAAGGGGCTTGGTGATAACCTTTGAAACGATAAATTATTTCATGATTTATTTTTTGATTTATTCTTTAACCAAAGCAAATACAAGTTCTTCAGGGATGGAATACCTTCTGGCCTATTAATGCTAACATATGCTGAAATAGGATTGGATTGAAACGCTTCATCCATGAGGAAGTACCACGTGCTATCAGATCAGTTTTTTGTCACAGAGGGTCGTTTGATGCTACTCGCAGAATGGAGATATAGAACGAGATACACGCTATTTTATTGATAACGGAATACATTACCATTCCGTTATGGCGGAATTTGAATTTCAAAATGGTTCCGGCGTTTTCCGGTTGTCAGCGCAGGTCCTCAGAGAATTTTTGACGTGTTTACGGTTATCGTAAACTTGGGTAGTGGTTGTCGCAAACTGGAAGGAGGGTGTGACTGACAGGGAAATATCACAAGTTGTGCTGTCGCGCTGCCCCTCAGGGATGTGTCTCTCAGCTCGCTCGTCATAACATGGTGGTTACTCGGTTAATAAATAGTTATTGAACATTATTCTGAAATGGATCTGGATCAAAGGTCCCAACCAAATTAAAACATTTAATCGTGTCCTGCATGCAACCTGTCCTTAATGTGTCTGAGACATGCGAATAGAGAATGAAAAACGGTTCCACGTGAACTATGTATTGGGTTTTGAAAGTTTAAGCCAAGCAACCATTTTCAGTGACTTCGTTTTCCAGAGTTTGTTAAAACTAGTTAACTATGGAATGGTCAGTTATTGTTCTGCAATGTGATGCTTCACTTTTTAAATGGATGTCCCCAATCTATAGATGTAAGTCCAATAATTTACCCAATAAACATGTATTTTACTTTTGATAAATTTGTTACAGCAAAACAGTAACTTGCTTGTTCCCTTATGTCTGAGAGTACATGTTCCAGTGTATCTGTGAATTTCCGATGACTTTCCATACGTTTATCGGTTTTATTTCTGACGTTCAGACACTTACACATTAACATATACATAGGTCTTGGCTATATAAGAAGTGTTCAAGAATATCAAATAACGGTCTGTTCTGAATCCCATGTCTTTTTCATCGATATAGGTTTTATACCACGTGTCCCTTTTTCGTATTCCTTCGTGTATATTGAATTTATTTATCATCGAATATGTACTTTAAAGCATATTAATAAATTAAATAATAACAAATAATAAAAAACAAATGAGTCACTCTCTGACCTCGTATCTGAGTTAATCCTTTTTTTTAACATAAGAAATATGAACTCTCGACAAACTTTATTCTGTTCCGCCATTATATGACCATGTAACAACAAATAAAGATACAACAGCAATGCATTCAATCTGAGGCAGATGATATTAGAAAGGCAGTACAATTTTGATAGACAGACCGTTTCTTTCGTTGATGTATGACAAAAGTATATCTTCCCGTACTTTTTAGCTCGAAGTGCCATCTCAATAACTTATTTAGATTTGTAACCTTAAGAATGCAGGGTAATTTTCGAAAATTCATATATAGTCATAGAGTAAAAGTAACGGAACTTTTCTATTTGGGTTGAGAACATCAAGCTATAATTACTTGTTTCGCGTCTGATTAGAATGTGGAACTATTACACTTTAACCGAAACATTCGGGCCAAAGACCTAGGCATTGCTGACATCTTGGGACATCTCTTCAACAATCTAACCCTTAGAATTTAAAAAAAAAATTGTGTGGTCTGCTTTCCCAAACCTTAAATATCTGCTTAATTTTGACGAGGAACGATATTTAGACAAACAAACAGGTAAGATCACAGGCTAGCCGCCAATTTAATTGGCGGCTGCCTTGATCTAACCTGCTTGCATCAGTATGAAGTCGATTCCAGCACTATAAGGGTGAAACCTACTCCAATGTTGATGCCACTAGCCTCGCTTTGGTTTATAACAATTTCCCGGTTGACAGACAATTTTACGGAAGATAAATTTAACGAAACCACGATGAGCGGACACGCACGTTTTATTAACCGTGATGCGCGCGCCGTTTTGACACCCCGTTAATGAAATGTTTATCTTGTACGGCTCATACATATACATGTGTACGGGCCAATTGAACAGTGACCCTTTGCAGTACATACTCTCTTGCCATTTGCAAGTTTGTAATTAACGTGGAATACTCAAAATTCGCCATTTTGAAACTCATTCTTCCGTCGGGTTATTTCGGTCGTTCTCGGTATACATCGGTCTAGGCCGGAACTATTCGGTTTATCGAATTGTTTAATGTTTTGATTAATTAGAATATATAAACGAGTAAAAGTGTTTATAACAAACATTTTGTGAAGAAATAACATCATGATCCTAAAAGATGTCTTGAATAAATAATCATATAAGTTTCCCTATGTTGGGCACGTGTGTTAAATTGAATGCATTTCATTCTAATATAACATATGAACAAACTACGTAAAGGGACATCGTTCAGAAAGGCTTACATTCAATATTGTAATATGAGACTGAAAAATGCTCGACTTTGTATAAGTTTCAAATGGCCACTCCAGAACAAATGCGATAGACGTGTTTGTTTTGCCATTCGTTATTGTAATCGAACAACGGTAGCGGCTGGATGGAGCACTTGGTTAAACTCTTAGATGTCAATAGGATCTTAAGAATTGCAATATTCCACTCGTTGTATTTACCCAGATTAAACTTTGTCGGGCCTTTCAGGGGATCGGCGATACCCGTGCATGAATGGTCTAAAGGCGAGATATTCTATCAGAGAGGCATGTTTCGATGTTTTTCGTCTATTTTCCATACCCTGTTGGCGGTTCCAATTATTGCATTTGTTGACGAATGTTTCAGGGGAAGGAATATAATGACAATTAGATGCATGGTTCTATTTTGTTTCAGCTAATAGATAAGAATAAGTAAACTGTGTTTCTAGGCATTAAAGTTGTAAATCGAATGAGGATTTACCCTCTGGTCAGCTTTGAATGAGTTTGAAAATAAAACAAACAACAAAAACCGCCTAGCAATGGTGATGTGTTAATAACAAAGCAAAACCTTTGTGGATGAGTTCAGTTCTATCCTTGTATCGTTAGTAAGTATTAGAGAAGAATAAATATCTCGGCTTGGACCATTCATTGGTTTATTCGAGCATTTTTCCCGTGAACTGTTTCAAACGGTTACAAACCAGTTTAAGGTTCAATTCGTCGCGAATAGGTTTCGACATCGAGGGTAGGCTATTCAATAGAAGGGACTGACATCTTACACTTCGAGAAGGCCCCCAGGCACGGACAAGCTTTTGTTGCTGTCTAGAATTGCGTCAAACGAAAAGTTTGCTCAAGATTGAAAAACTTGATACCCGTCCTTTTTTGTAACAAAATTGTTCGTGTCTGTCTCGAGTATATATCGGGTTTCGTCAATGGGACTTGAATGAAAGTAGAACATATGACAGCAATTGGCAAATACTAGATGTTTATGAGGGGTTTTGGTAATTGGAATAAGTACATAATGTTTTAAAGTGTTGAAGGAATATCTATCTAAGCTAAGAAAAGATAGGTACAGATCGTAACAGTATGTACCTGGTAAGGCTCTGTGGCTCGTACTGAAAATATCGCGATGGTATAGTTCTAAGATTTTCGCAATACATAGGTCTTGGATCCGGACATTTTGGTTTACAGTGATTATCTACCCATACTGAACCTCCTTGAGACTTATATTTATAGTTTGATGTTCTTGACCCGGATAGAAATGCTAAGTTACTTTTACTTCAAAATTATTTATGAATCATTGTGTTCACTATCAAAATGTCAACAAAAGCAGTATTTCAGAGTTTCCTGTTTAGTATAATAACCATCACCTGTTCCATAAAGGAATTTGAAAGCTATGAATGCGAAATGCAACAATTGTGTACCGTTCTTTTTATTATTGTGGTAATAGTTTTATCACTTTTATCATATACCTCTGTACAGTCCCAGAAAATATGTTGACAATTTTGTTGTTTCCATTGGGAACATTTAAAATGTTTCTTTTTAAGATTTGTTCACTGAAAAGTGTATATCAATGGTTGCACTCTAAATGCCACATGTTCATGGAATCGAAGGCGGTTGTGTTCATTATATTTGATCATAAACGTATTAAATAAAGCTGATATGTTCATTTTTACATGTAGCAAGAAACGTTGTCAAGTATACGCTATAGAACAAAATACCAATCTTGTCTTTTTTTAATGGAAATACAATTATGGCTTGACTCTCTGTTCTGTTTCATTTACTTTTAACATAGTCATCAAAATACGGCACGGCTCTTTCGTTGAGCTCCAACATCCGAAAACAAAGGCATGTGGCCCCAACGTAACCCCTTACCCCCATCTAGAGACCCAGGCTCTATTCCGGGGGTATTTGTTACAATCGAGCACATGTCCAGCTTGTTTATCCCTTTGCCAAATAATAACGACATTTGACCAGTTTGTGGCAGACGACTCTGGAAAACATTGTGGGAAAAGGAGAAATCGCTCGTCACGAGCAATATCTCCTTTCCCCACAATTCTTTCTACCCTATAGGGATTTTTTTTGCGATTTCATCAAACTTTTAAATGTCGTCTGCAAACTCTTTCAATTTGGGACAGTCGAAAATTTAGCGTTTGGTATAGGGTTATATTCCGGGAGTATTCGTTACTATGGAGCACATGCCCAGCTTGTTTAACATGAATTGGAACTCCCAGGGAGGCGGGCAAGGACGTGACAGTGAAACAGTTCACCAATACTCGACATGACCCTTTAGCCGGATACCAAACGACAAATCTTCGACTGTCCCAAATTGAAAAAGTTTGAAGACGGCATTTCAAAACATGATGAAATGAAAAATAGCCTTCTGAGAACAAGCTCGTTACGAACAATTTCTCCTTTTTCCACAGTGTTTTCCAGAGTCGTCTGAAACAAACTGGTTAAATGTCGTTATCGTTTGGTAAAGGGTTAAACATGAATTGGAACTCTTAGGGAGGCGGTTAGGACGTGACATTGAAACAGTGAAACATCATTATTCGGCATGACCCTTTAGCCGGATACTATATCTCTATTGACCAAACGTAGACTGTAAGCAAGTTGCATGTATACCATTTCGGCATTGATTAAAAACTCGCAACAAGTGTGTCTTTTATTTTGAACGTTGCACTAATAGAGCTTTCAGTTTCAAATTACAGACTCAACAATAATTCTAACTTTGCAGCCTAAAAAAATAATTTCTTATCGCAGGAGGAAAATGAAACCCGAGGAATGGAAGGGAGATCAGGGTTTTGTGAAAACGCTGGCTTTATCAAACACCAAGAACGAAGTTTAACAGCTGTCCTTGTCAGACGAAACAAAGGTGCTCCGCGGGCGATGGTGATGTCGCGTACTGCAGCACCCGATGTTCGGTTAAAGCAACCTCGTTCTGGCAATTGTCCCCGTGCGCTCGTATTGACAATCGAGTGCGCCCCCTTCTGAACGCCCGTCAATTGATTCGTTGGAATTATGGGTAAGCCGATACGGGAACTTGAAATGTAAGATGAACTTAAAACGCCTTCAGACGGCTTGTTTGTAACTCTTTTCGCTGTACGAGTAGTGATGGATTTTAAACGATCATTCAATGACCCCCGTTAACAGGTTTTGGATTCTGATCAAACAGATATTTCTATGACCACCAATTATGTGTATAGTCATTTTTACACAAAAACATAAACATACAAAATATACGGGTCAATAATCAAAGTACAGTTACATACAATTTGAATAATTACTTCTATTCCAATGTGGATGAACTACATGAATAATTAGGTTAAATAATGCATTAAAGGTTTACTTTCCTTAAAAACAAATATGAGATGTGTTGCCAAATTTTATCGCATTTTTTTAATAGTTGTACTTTAGACCATTCCATTGAACGGAATCCAACCGTGTGTTCTGATCCGAATCTGCATTATGATATCAAGGCTAGAGGGTTATGCTTTTGATAAACTTGACCGTAAATGTGTTTGTCCGTACAATGGTTGTACGGTAAATTTCAATAGAAATTCACTTGTCCTTTAAGGCTTTTGGACAAGCATATATACAGACAACTAATTTTGCCACCCCTGGAAATAGACCAAACTAAGTTAGTGTCGCCACTTGAATTTGAAACAAAACATGTAAGATTTTTGCAGAATGAATACGTTAAATTCGAAAACTGCTTCGCTTCACATATGCAGCGATTCAGGTGTGAATGTATGAAATGGTTGACGAGCGACAAGAATATCACAGTTTCAAATGTTAATGGTTCACTCGGGTGACGGGGTGAAATCCATTCATGGAAAATGGACGAGGCATCATATAGCACAAACATAACTTAATCATTGTGCTTGGACATTATTTTCTTCACAAGCAGTTTTCAACATAATTTGCACTACAGCCATGCACCATCATACCCCTTTAATGTTGAACTCGTTCAACATTAAAGGGGTATGATGGTGTATGGCTGTAGTACAAATATATGAGAAATATAACAGGAATTGTGTTGTTTTGCGTCACGCAGATTCACCTCAACAGAATTGCGTATTACAAAGCACCTTTTGACAAAAAAAAAGTCAATTTTATGAAACGTATGAAACAATGATACATATGATCTACTAACGGGAAACGCTTTACTAGGTTTGTATGTCGTTTATGTTTTTTCCTTTAGTAATACATATTTGTATGAATTTTATCTCAATAAATTGATTGTTATAAAGCAATTAAAAATCGCCAATCTGTGGCGTGATATGGTGTGTGAAAGCTGACTTAAATGCTTAAAATGTCCAAAGCCTGCTTTGTTCAAGAAAATAAAACTCATTTTATCATACTTTGGTGTACGTGTTTTCACGAACATGATTTCATCCACAGTTCTTACTTATTTTAAAATGTATGTAAATGCAATCTTTCAAAAATGCACGAGTTTCTTTGGTAGAAATTTGGTTCCGAAATGATTATCCAATAAGATGCGTATAGAGATAAATTCCTATAAACAATGTAAGTCGAAAATTCCTTGGCGTATTTGCAAGCACATGTTATTTCTTATTTTGAGAGATGTTTTAAACAAACAGACTTTTGCAACGCTTATACTATTAACATGGAATTTTGTGTTCTAATTTGTCAGTGAGCCTTGAAGCAAGGTATCATTCCTAAATTAAAATACAAAATTAAACTATAGAACACGATAATGAAAAGAAAAGTTGGTATAGCGAAAACGAGCTTTAACTTTGTCCTTAGAATAATGGGTTATTGTCTTCAAATAGATTTTTGTGTCCTTTGCTTTCCAAAACCTTAGATATCTGCTTAATTTTGATGACAAAAAAATATTCAGAGTAGCAGACAGGTTACACAACAGGTCAGCCGCCAATCTACTGGATCCAACCTGTTTGCCAATGCATTAAGTCGGTTCAAACACTATAAGGGTTTAACAACTGAACTTGTATGAAACAATGATCAAAAGGTAGGAATTCTGTGTCTCACTCTTATTTTCATATGAAATATGTTTTGTCTCTATCGGAATGTAGCATTTCGTCACTATCAAATAAAAAACCTTATCTCCTTTATTTAATTATAGGAGGTACGGGTTTTAAGCTTGGCATTGAGGATTTGTTTACAATGTAACCGCCATATTGTCTTGTGAACAATGCTACTTGTTTGCATTCCTCGGTGTGAATGAGAATACTGGTTCTATACGTTCTATGTACGGACGGAAGTGTCACGTTATAGCTGTGTTTACTGATCAAACTACCGATCCAAAATGGCATTTCAATCAAACTCCTCAAACTTCAGTTTTTGAAACGGTTATACATTTGAATATGAATGAATAGCGAATAGCACTTTCGATTACGTTGACATTCGGTTGTGATTCATTCACTTGTTGCGTAGAGATTTCTATGATTTGTGTTTATTCTTTATTTCGAACGTTACAGTCCTATCCTTTCATTAAGATGATATTTAAACGTCAGTTTGGTGTTGTGCTTTGGTGTTTGGCTTGACCAGTTTCTTCTAACTTGTTTCTGGGTATTAAACCGTACAACTATGATTGACAATAACCCTTATAGTGCTGCAACCTAATTATGTTCATGCAAATAGGTTAGATCCAGGCCAGCCGCCAAGTGATTTTGCGGCTGGCCTGTGATCTAACCTGTTTGTTTACTGGAAGTATTTTTCCTCGTCAAAATGGGGCAGATATTAAAGGTTTCGCAAAGCAGACGACACAAAAAAAAATTATTTACAGAAAATCAGTCAGCTTTCTAAGGGTTAACGATAAGAGCATCGTTTCTGAAGAGGGTAAGTATACCAATGGCTCTATTGAATAGGTCTGTGATTCGCAGGTAGTTAAACATGTTGGGCCATATCGTCTTTGACGAACTGTTTTACTGCGTTCCCTTTATTAAAGCGTTGCTGTATTTCTTATCATAATTCAAGGAGTATGTTCACACATGAGTCAATTTGAAAATTAATATAAACTGTCCTTGAAACAATGCATTGTGGTATAGTGGTATTGTGGAGGCATTTAATAAAAACTAGCAACCGAGCGCAAATTAAATCAGAACGTGCCAATATATCTAAGTGTGCACAGACGGTATGCGATTGATTTCAAAACCGTTACAACGTCTTTGGATTTGAACACACATTAATCATTTGTATACATGTACTGTATTTAACACAAATACGAACGAATTTTACTTCAAATGGCTATTCTCCAGACCTAATCGAACAACATTACAACTGCTTTACAGCTTTGAAGAAAAAAATATTTCAATATCCAACTTTCCTCAAATCTGACTATGAACAAGCATCTTTAACCCCTACCCAAACAACAAATTCTCGTTACGAGCAATTTCTCATTTCCCCACAATGTTTTCCATAGTAGTCTGCATCAAAGTGGTCAAATGTCGTTATTGTTTGGGAAAGGGTTAAGGCACATTTAAGTTACATGTATGTCAGTTTTCTTTAATTTGTAAGGAATAAAATAACGAATACAGCTTAAGATGATTACATTATTTCTCTTATAGCACTATTTTTTACGATTAGTAAAATGATTTATATTGAAATAAAAAGAGAAGTAAAATTTATCATCTAAACGACAATAAACCGTTTGTATTTCCGACCGACGTAGCTAATACTACAAAACTTAGGTCATCATTCCCTTTGTTATAGTGTCTTACTTTCAGCTCTCAATCATGTAAATATGAAAAACGGCGGATTATTAAATAAATATTTAGATATTTTCTGCCCGGATTGAAATTCACGAAAGAAATCACGGTCAAGGTCCAAACGTATAGTTATGTTTAAACTTATTCATTACACATCGACTGTGACACACGTTCTTACAACTTTAATTGGTCACTCCCGATTCTGCTTCCTGGATACAACACCAGTACTCGTGCCTAATGTGGATTAATGAAAGGTCTAAACGTTGATGGAAGATGAGACAATCGACCTGGTTATTTTTACATAGTACAAAGGTACATGGTCACAGATAGAGGAGATCTTATTTTGATAACATATTTATTTATTGTTTTAACCTTTTAATTTAAGTTCACGTCTAAAAAGTATCGCCGTTGACAATGTCCAGTAAATTTTGAAAAGTTTACGTAGTTCCTACAACGGTGTTTAATATATTTTTTCTTCTGAATGTGTGGCGACTGAATGATTCAATCGTCACATATGCATGAGAAAAATTCAATTAAACATATGTAAGCTAATCAAAGACGCTAATCAAAGACGTGTGAACAGTATAATGGGAGGCTTGCATTCCAACCTTCACATATCAGCATCCTGGCATAGGCTGATGCTGCCTCCACCAATCGGAACTACTCGGGTGTATCCGTGAACTAATTTTTTTTTCATTTGATAAACCCGATGTGCTCAGATTGTGCCTCCACATTTCTATAAGAAATCGGACATATTTGACCTGGCAGCGGTGTTGTAGCGATCATGGTTAGACAAATAACCGGGGAAACATCACGTACAGGGACAAACAAAACACTGACCTATGATCTCCCTGGTCAGATGTACCCTACACCAACAGACTTCTAGTCCGAATGATCCAGACGTAGATATCTGTGGTCGTTCTATACATACTGCTTGAATCATCCGAGTTAACCCTTTACCAAACGCCAAATTTTCCACTGTCCCAAATTTAAAGGGTTTCAACCTATGTTTCAAACAGTGATGAAATTGAAACATAATCTTCTGATAGGGCGGAAAACATTGTGGGAAAAGGAGGAGTTACTCTTAATGAGCAATTACTCTTTTTCCCGCAATGTTTTCCAGAAACGTCTGCAACAAACTGGTCAAATGTCGTTATTGTTTGGTAAAGAATAAATGGAGTACGTGATATTTAGTTTATCAAGACATGTAGGAGAATCTACGTTTTTTACCAAACTAATTCTATGGTTTTTTTGTGCATCCAGTGTTCAACAAATAACTAACCATTTTGATACTAGGATAAGTAACAACAAACAAATGTTGCAAAGGGGACCCCGTTGTCCGTAAGACTCGAACCTACGACCATCGTATCCCAAAGTCGACACTATAACCCTCTGTTCTCTGCGAGCTCGAATGAGCTTTGGTCCGTGTATACCATCGTAGAACAAACATGTTAACGGATTACTCAATGTTTTTGACATTTCAAATGGACATTATGTCTTTTTAAGAAACTTTTGTGACGAGACAAACATTTTTGCATGTAACGATATGTAAGAAAATATCCCAATGCGCTAAACGTAAATGAAAAAATGGAAAAAAAATTCATGAGTATAAGCGTATCTTTATAACTTACCGTCGAATTTGTTTTGTAGGTAGTCCTCTTTACAGAGGAACTTATTCTCGCCTACTATATACAGCTCCTCTCCCGTCGAGAGCTGTTTCCTGCATATCATACAGGTAAAACACCGCAGATGGAACACTTTGTTCTGGGCTTTCCTTACAAGGTCGTTCGGAGAAATCCCCTGTGAACAGCCCGCACATTTCGTCCCATATCGCCTGTAACGAAAGATAGAGGAAATTTCAGACATTTTATTTCTATCTAATAGTCCAGTGGTCCGTTTTACTACACAAGTTACGGAAATTGTTTGCGTAAGTCATAATTGATACGCATGGATAGTATCTTCAATGGAAGTACAATATTGCAATGTGACACGTCATTGGAAGCGTCTCGGAGAGACGATTCCAATGATGTTTTACTTTGCAATATTGCTAAGCCGATATTGATAAAAGAGGAATTGTTGTTTTAGACTTACGCAAATCTTAAGCGTAAACTCTTTAGTAAAACGGTACCCAGCTCCCCATTAAAGAGATTATATACAATGTACAAAAGTCTAATTGAGAGTGAGAAAATGCACATATACATATGAAATAAATCATTAAAACAATTCTTGTAGAACTTCCACTTTAAGTTGGAAAGAATATACTAGAAAATTAGAAATTTTGTGAATAACGCTTATCTTGTTTTTTTCTTAGAGTTGAATAAAAGCATTGAACGTTCTGTTTCTTAGCCAAAATGTATCCAAATATTACTTGTGAAGTTCTTCATATGCTTTACGCTGAAACAAAAAAAAAAGAAAATTATTTTGAAAAGGGAAAAATTGTTCCCAATGAGAAATTTATCCCTTTATCACATTTTAATATACAAGTATATCGTTAAGAAAATGCATTTCTGCTTGGCTTGTTTTTCTTCATTGCGTGTTGGAAAAGGTTTAATATTTAAGCTTTGGCTAGAGGAACTAAACTCGTGAGCTGTTTTCACTTTTAATATAACTTATTTCATTTCCTTTCAATCAACGACCACATATTGTTATATTGAATTGTGTCTTAATATTTCTCACGAATATTATCTTGTACAAAAGAAAAACAACATTACATAAAACAGGGAAAGCTTGATGAAATAATATTTCACTGTAGTTTTAAATCATGCGTATCCCCTCACGTAATCATGCAAATTGAGCGACGCATCATGCGGCGAACTTAACGTACACGACTAAATCGCATGAAAACAGTTAAAGAAAATCACACATCATTAAATTATACTTAGCATTATTCCGCGGTGAAATCGTTTAGATATATCCACATGAAAACCCTCTGCGCATTTACGTGCAGTTCGGCCGAAAATAGAAAAGCATGAGCGCGTGAAAGTAGTCCTTAGAAATATGAGCGCATGAAAGTAGTCCTCAGAAATATGATTACATGAAAGTAGTCCTTAGAAATATGTTTACATGAAGGTAGTCCTTAGAAATATGATAACATGAAAGTAGTCCTTAGAAATATGAGCGCATGAAAGTAGTCATTAGAAATATGCTTACATGAAAGTAGTCCTTAGAAATATGATTACATGAAAGTAGTCCTTAGAAATATGATTACATGCCTTTTCCTTCTTACGTGTACCACAATTCCTTGTCAGGCGATTACTTGCTTAATAAAAGGTTACAGTACATCCGCAAATACTTAACAACATCTTCTGATTCATTCTCGAATATATTAATTTGATATAAACGTACAGGTTATGAACATTGTATTATGCTTGGCGGAAGTGTTTGTCGGTTTTAAAACGAAACTTCCAATGGAATAGGCAAATGTTATGAAACGTTTTCTCTCGTGCATTACTTTTCAATTTGCTCTCGTTGTCGCAAAACTAATGGATTTTCCGTCTGTGAAACTTTACCCATTACTAACCCTTACAAACTACATGTTTTCATCGTGCCAAACTGACAGAAAAATGATTTAAGAAAAGAATTGGAAGATTTTCTGATTAATAACAAGATGGTATACTTCGAAGAAAATTTCTTGTTAGAGGATTTTCCCTTCTTCCACGACAATTTCAAGTTGTCTGAAGCAGTCCGGTTTTATTCCGGTGAGATCGCAGGATGTACGGTAACGCGTTCAACATAAACAAGCCAAACGGTATTTAACTGTGTGTTTTTGTGTCTAATGGTTTTCTAAATGTTGTTTATCATTCTCTTGATGATGATGATAATGATCGTTTATTAATTTATTTATTTATTTATTTATTTATTTATTTATTTATTTATTTATTTATTTATTTATTTATTTATTTATTTATTTATTTATTTATTTTTATTTTATTTTATTTTGATTTATTTATTTATCTATTTATTTGTTTATTCATTTAATTATTTATCTATTTATTAATCTATTTATTTATTTATTCATTTGTGTATCTATGTATTTATGTATTTATTTATTTAGTTGTTCATTTATTTGTTTATATATTTATTCATTTATTTCATTTATTCATTTATTTTATTCATTTATCTATTTGTTTATTTGTTCTTTCATTCATTAATTAGTCCATCAATATTCGTTCATTTGTTTTCTTTTTCTCATTAATTTACTAATTCAGTTATTTATGATTTCGTTCATATATCTATGTATAGGTTGATTCATTTATGCATTCACTCATTGTTTCAAAATGTATTTCATTATCATAATTATTTTATTTCATTCGTGTATGTATCTTATTCATTTATCTATATATCTATTTATTTAGTCGTTTGTTAATTTATATTCTTTCATATTACTAGTGACGCACACAAAAATCTGGAGAGTCAATAAATGTTTTTTATGGTCTGCATTGAATTCGCAAGTTCATTACGGTACACCATATTGCTCACATGTTTTATTTCTAGGAAATGTCCTAGCTATTTTATTGATGCAGTGTTGAAACAATGTTAAAACCCTATTCTATAAACATAAGGTTTACCCGAGCAATTGATTGTCTTTAAGGATCCGCCAATACCAGCTGAATATCGTGCTATTTCGTGACTACTAGGCGCATTGCCTATTGTTTCATTTATTTGTTTTAACCATGCATTTTTGTGCATTCATATTCTGCAAATAAGGTTAACAACAAACTGTATTCGGTTGATATGTCAATATACCTATTTACACCTTATTACTTTATTAAAATCGTATCCCATTTCCACTAAAATGCAAAGATTTTATCATTTCGAATTATGGAATTATTCTGTTGCAATTAGGCTTTCTCTTAAACGTATTAATATAGGTCTGGTAATGTGTGTTAATCGCTATTTAATTGTTTGCGATTATGAAAAATGTTAGGCAAAATTTCTGTATCAGTAACTGCATCTCTATTTGAAACGTGTATGAATTTTACTTTTACATGTAGTCTTCATTTCTCTTGTCATTTTCAAATATAGAACCTTGGTTTATTCTTTGGTCATAAACACTTTCTAATATTTAGTTTTGATAGTACTTACTAATTAAATATTTTACATAAATCGCTTCTAAAACCCAATAGTGGTTCAATTCATGATTCTTACAGAAACATGGTGAAAAAGAAGCTAATTGAATTAAGCGTATAAACATAGTTTATCATGCAACTTCTTAAATACAAACGCATACATTCAAACTAATGATGATGCTACAAAGCTGTTTCTTTGAATATTTATATATCCTGCTCGAATTATGTCTATATTTTTCCACGTTCAGTCATGATGTGTTAAAAACAAGCGAATGCATGCATGTATCAAATTCCAAACGTATCCAACTATCGTACAAAGAGATAAACATTCTACAAACTTTCCGAACAAACGTAATAGTAATATTTCAATTCGATGCCAAAGCAAAGAGAACGTTATGAACGCCTGCATTATAATACATTTTGACCGTATATTGTCGAGTATGAATGTTGAAGAGTATAGGTGCGAAAATATTGTACGAGTGAGTTAAAGTAGTTTTGCATCAATCCACTGCTTACGTTTGTGGAGTGGTGCAGTGGCAGGGCGTCGGCCTCTTGCACCGAGGGTCCCGGGTTCGAATCCCCGTTAGGCGAATTGCCAGGGCTAACCCAAAAATCGGCACGAGTACTGGTGTATTATCCAGGAAGCAGTCACCAAGAGTGAATTTAATAAGCTTCAAGCTTCCGTCACAATCGATGTAAAATAAATAAGTTAAAACTAAACTATCGTTTGTAGATACACACACACACATACACACATACCCTCCAGTCCATATAAACGATTCGACAGAACAATAATCACCCGACGATGGGACAGCTTGTAGATCAATCAATACAGACAGATCTGACCTTTTTACAGAGCCTTCGTCGAAACGATGTCTGAATTCATCTACTTGTGTTTAGGTTAAATAAATCATTTAAGTAAAATATACATCATTTTGATCTTAGATATTGGTGAAGTCTAAGATTTTTAGGTCTTAGACTTCACCAAGATCTAAGATAAAAATAATGAATATTTAAGATCTTCTCTTATTTCGATGTACTAGTTTTCTTTTCATGTGATCGTGTATCGTTTGGTCGCTGCTGTTGTTTTTGTTGTTGTCTCTAAATCCATATAAACAAATAAAGTTTGAATACACATATTCAAGGAGAACATGATAGTTTTCTATTCAAAGAAACGTTGTGTATTTTTCTATGCTGAACAACAATTTTTGTAAAACGTTCTACAAACAGACCATGCTTAACCTGTAATGCCATACGGAAGGAATAGAAAAATGGTCAAAACTGGAAATGTTTCCGGGCGAAAATGGGGACCGGGTCGTTAAAGGCTCAACGGCAAATGAATATTTTTGTTAAGGTTATCAATTCATTTTCATTTAATTAGACAAAAAACAGCAGCAGTGTTCCTTTCTTCATTACATTTTGAACATGAGAAAAGCAAAATTAGATTTCCGTTTTTCCCTTTTAACCCTTTACCAAACGTCAAATTTTCGACTGTCCCAAAATTAATTAGTTTGTAGACGACATTTCAAAAATGTGATGAAAGTGAAAAGTAGTCCTCTGATAGAGTAGAAAACATTGTGGGAAAGGGAGAAATTGCTCGTGACGAGCAATTTCTCCTTTTCCCCCAATGTTTTCCAGAGTCGTCTGCAACAGACTGGTCAATTATTGTTTTGTAAAGGGTTAAAAAGAACCAGCGTTCCAAAGGTATTGTAGGGAATCTTATCTGATGAACCCGTCTTTCCGACCCGTCCCCCGGGGCATTGACCATTACCGTTACATGTTTATTTTCTAATGACCCATGTAACCCAAAAGTCTCGTCCAACCATTCGAGATCCCACTTCGGGGTTCAGTGCAATACTAAAGTAAGTGTTGCACGTATGTAAAGCACTTACTATAGTCTTGTATTGAACCCTCGACGTGTCCGGAGAGATGAATCCCGATCCAAAACACACAGGCTCGCTTTTGATAAAACAACTTTTGTATAGTCATATAAACATGGCTCGCAATAACCCTTTCAATGCTGGGTTATTCTCTAGAAATTGATTTTTATGTCGTCAGCTTTCCAGAACCTAAAATATTTGCTTAATTTTGTTGAGAAAATATACAAAGGGTAGCAAATAGGTTAGATCACAGGCCAGCCGCCAATTTACTTGGCGGCTGGACTGGATCTAACATATTTGCATGAGCATGAAGTCGGTTCCAGCACTATAATGATTAAGATTATGTAAACATATTCATACTCTTAAGCTATGTGGTAAGAATTAGGGCGATTTCCAATTTCTTCGTTTTAAGGCCGTTTGCCATTCTAAAAATTGTGGTAAATATCTTCATTTGAATCGATGCGTCTATAAGACAATAAGAGTCATACAAGTACCTACAACAGTGGAGTTGCTTGAAACCGAACTCAAAATTTTGAAACGAAAACGAATAGTTTATTGAGACGTAAACTTACGTTTTTAGTTTTTACAATAATATACAAGATATAAAAACAAATTAAGGTCACATAGAAATAGGAAGTGGGTGCAGAACTGGGGTTTACGTTAACATTACGTTTAAATAAGTGTTAATAAATCGATATAAAGAAATACATATCAGAAAAACATGTTGTCTGCCCTACACTTGTTTGATTGACAAGGATTCTATTATCCCAAGTTTACCGTTTCCATGGATAAACTGTGGTCGATTGCCCTAGGATACGAGCGATATCTGGACGAAATAATAATTGCGGTGTTTGATTTTGGCACGACGAACTAATTGATTTTAAAAACAATGCCCTCGGCCGTTTAGATTTTTAATAATTATTTCAAATTACCTCTAATTGATGTAGCCGGAAGGAATTTACTTCTAAATGTCGAATCGCGGGATAACACTGACCTCCACCCAAACTCAAGTCTCGCCCTTCTTTATATCAAAGGATCAATGCAAGACTATAGTAAGTGCTTCATGTTTATGAAGCTTTTACTATAGTCTTGCACTGGACCCTCGTTATGTTACATACAGTCAAGTCAGTTGCACGTCTCTTTGATCGTAAATTTATTCTGATTTGATTTCTTTTTCGTGTTCTTCACTATTTTGCTTTAGCCTGACACTCTTTCTCCTTCCAGCTATCATTGTCCAAACCCCTTCCCAAATTTACGTGTCTTTTGCATACATGTATTTATCGTTGAAATATTTATTCGAGGCAATCCCCAATAGAAATCGTTTTTATAACAACTATGACAAAGCTTTGAATCAGAGTGTTCATGCATCGTCCTGTTCTGGTAATACTGTATGGAAAGAACATATGCTTCTAAAAGGACAAGATCTCCAAAAGGATTATACCTAATTCCAATTCTAGTTGGGTATTACATGTACTTTATATTATTGTTCATTTGTATTTGTATTGTGGCAAGAAACTGAATAGTTTACGTCTTAAATAAAATATTGTTATTGTCTTATCTAATTAAATGAGTTCATCTTTACATTTATTAAAACCATCGACAAATATTTCGAATATAGCTGCATATAATTCAGACAGTTTGCTGCATTTTCAGCTCACTCGTTCCCCAAATCCATAAATATTTAATATCAATTGTATATGCAAAAGTACATTGTATTTTATACAAACATCCTGTACACAAACTAATTTGATACATCATAAATATTGAGTTACCCACTATAACTGCAGACTTTTAACCCTTAGAATGCTGGGTAATTTTCTAGAAGAAAATATGTGTCGACTGCTTTCCAAAACCTTAAATATCTTATTGATTTTGATGAGGACAGATACTCAGAGTAGCAAACAGGTTAGATCACAGGCCAGCCGCTAATTTACTTGGATCTAACCTGTTTGCATAATCATGAAGTCGGCTCCAGCACTATAAGGGTTAAGACCGTCTACTGGGACCTCTATGCAAATATATCCAGTCAAAATATCGGTCATGAAACGAAAAAAAAATAGTTTGTTCTCGGTCGAAGTCGACTGTGTGTGTGTCAAATAACTCATATTTGACAAAAAGCCTTTTGCCCTGACGAGCAATAGCATACTTGTGTCACAATGTTTGGAATCGCTTCTCTGGAATATAACTGTTGCTCGGAAACACATGTATTTCTACACTTGTTCTGATTAGAATTCTCGTATCATTTACTCTTGGCCATGTGGTTGAGATCGCGGACTCAAAAATCGAGAGTCCCATGTTCGACACTTCTAGTTTCGTGACCTTCACCTTTGGAAAGTCACTTCGGAGCCCTAGCGTAGCAATGATGGACCCGGGAAAGCCGTTACATAACTGAAAAATTGTTGATGTGGCATTAAATACCTTACAGACAATATTATTTACCCTTTTTTAGAAATCCAACTCAAATTATTTTGTAAATATATCGAACCGTGTGTTGATAAACAACAGACAGTGTTTTGATTATAAACCCATCTACAAGGACTTAGTATTTGGTATATTTCTGAAATATATTCAAAAATGTAAACCATCGATAAAGTAACGCATGTTCGATATGCCGTCAAGTGAATCCAGTTACAGCATTATAGTATCCCACTTAGCCCTCTATCAAACGACAGATTGTAGACTGTCCCAAATTCAAAGAGTTTTCAGACGACATTTCTAAATGTATCGAAATTCGTAAATACTCCTCTGATAGGGCAGGAAACATTTTGGGAAAAGGAGAAATTGCTAATAACGAGCAATTTCTCCGTTTCCTACAATGATTTCCAGAGTTGTCTATAACAAAGTGGTTAAATGTCGTTATTGTTTGGTAATGGGTTAAAGAGATTATGATTTACAAAGCGATAATAAATAACAGAAAAGAAACTCGTATACTTGTTCAACTCGATGTCCCGCCATACATTGCATGTACTTATTCATTTGATATTTTCCAGAAATATACATGTTGACGTGTTACATGGATTTTGCAGATATGAAAATCCCCGGATATAATCCTTACGGATACTGACGGAAAATGATTGATGTTTTTCTTTCGGTATAAGAAATCAAGTGGGAGGCTAATTGTATGTAACAGCGAATTCCCTTAGGTAGCATTAAAATTTGATGTGTACATTTTCCTAGTTATTTGTTGTTGGTAGTCAAAATGTCGCAACGACAAAGCGGTTCTATTGAACAACTAAATAACTGATTTGCTATGAAAACTTGATTTGTTTGGGAAACTATTTCCTTTCACAAGTGAGCCTATTGATGAACAATTTTGTACTTAACACATACCCACATAGCGCCACAATTTTCGGTCTTGCTGCAGACGACTTCAAAAAGAAGCATTACGGAAAAAGGAGAAATTGATTGTTAAATGCAATTTCTACTTTTGCCGTAATGCGGTTTTTTTTTCAAAATATATTTAGATATCACAAGAGCAGAACTGAAAGTTTTTCCACATGTAAACAACGTTTTTCTAAAGTCGTCTGCTTCAATTAAAGAAATGTCGTTTGCAGGTTGTGAATGGTTAAAATAATAAATACATATTTAAGTATTTCTGAAAGTTTATCTTTGATCATTACGCACCTTAACACAATTAATAAGGGAGGGTTAAACCCAGATAGGTCTTATTTCCCGGAATGTTTTCGTCAAAAGGCGTGATTTGAGACAGAATTCATTCCATGGATAAAATCGTCTATTCTCAGGAAAGGGAATGGGAGTACAAAGTGAAAGACGCCGTATCGCGTATCCAAAGCCCGAAATGAATCGTGTTTTCTCAGTAAATAATACATGTAAACTCGCATCAAGATCTCCAACCCTTCAACGTGGTTCTTTTAACCCTTTCCCAAACAATAACGACATTTGACTTCTTCGTTGAAGACGACTTTAGAAAACATTGTGGGAAAAGGAGAAATTGCTCGTACCGAGCAACTTTCCCTTTTCCCACAAGGTTTTCTGCTCTATCTGAAGAATATTTTTCAATTTCATCACATTTTGAAATGTCGTCTGCAAACTCTTTCAATTTGGGACAGTCGAAAATTTGTTGTTTGGGAAAGGGATAAACAAGGAAGACGTCATAGTAAGTGTGAAAATGTTTTGTTAGTGTTGGTAGCTAGGTAGTATCGATTCATGCCTGAAATAAGTGATTTTATAAATATTTGTAAATAAAATGTATTTTGCTCATTTGAAATTGTTCAAATTTTACTCTAAATAAATCAGCCCGTATTTGTTATATAGATATGTTGAGACTTAATCCTGTCTTTTCCGACTTTAATCTCCAAACAGAAACTGGTGGAGTTAGCAGGGCCAGTTGAATATTCTCGTGGTCTTCCCATCACCTTTATCATTCATTTAACCTTTTCCCAAACAACAAATTTTCGACTGTTTAAAATCGAAAGAGTTAGCAGACGATATTTCAAAATGTGATGAAATTGAACAATGTTCTTCAGAAAGAGCAGAAAACCTTGTGGGAAAAGTAGAAATTGCTCGTTACGAGCAATTTCTCCTTTTCCCACAATGTTTTCTAAAGTCGTCTGCAACAAAGTCGTCAAATGTGGTTATTGTTTTGGAACGCGTTAAACGTTCCATTATTTGATTACAGAATTATTCAAAGGAGTATTATAAAACTGAAACAGTGTAAAACAAATTTCGTGTTTCGTCACTGTTACATTGATCTAATGCCTATTTAAAGTCCTAAAGGTGGAAAAATTGTTACACAAATCGAAGAAGATAATAAGAAATTATTCTCAAAAATCAAATTATAATCATCAATGGATAACTAAACAATTCATTACTACTGAATGGCATGGATAGGATTTCATTAGCCTCCTGGAATTGGACAAAGTATCTAACATAACATAACATAATTTTATTCAGCATTAAACATTAAAAATCATGTTTATAGCTTACAAAATATATTCATAAAGTATGTCTTAGCTGTATCAAATATTCTCTCAATGTACGTTTCGGACATCGGGTATTCTGTTAAAATCCTTTCGATGTTGAAAGCAGTTAGGAATAATTGAAAGGCTGGTTTTGACGAGTTTCATTTTGAACAGGTAGGTTAAGAAGTATCACACAATTAATAAAAAGTTGGATATTTATATTTTTTGTGGTATCGTCAAAGTTACGAATGATAAAGTATATAACTTTATTTGGATGGTAAAGACTTTATAAACCATTATGAATAATCTTAATTATCAAAAGAAAATGTGTGCAAATTTTATTGACATAAGCTAGTACAGCTTCTAGTCATATACAAAATACAGATTTACAATTATTTTTCATAACATGTTACCGTCGTCTCAAAAATGAAAATTTGTATACGAGCACATTAGACGTAAACGATTTTGGGGTTGATTGTTCTTGTTTAATTCATTTGATCTAGCCATTAATTGACTCCAATGCGCATATAGTACAAAATCAACATGCTAACAGCACCTGGATTGTTATTTCTTAACGCAAAAAAATCAAAGATGAGAAAAACAGATAAACGATTTTATCATTGTATCAGAAAGGAGCAACATTATCAACAATGAAAATAATGGCAATAAATGAGATTTTTCATATACACATATACCAATTTGTCGCAGACACAATCGTGAAACTAAAATAGAAATAAAAATATCATATTTTAGGACTTTATATCCTTTGTGTGGGACAGAAATATGCACACAAAATGGTCGTTACTAATGGCGTGAAAAGTAATTCTGGTATAAATTATAATTTTTGTTACATTAAATACCCATTTAGAGCGTGATTGCTCATCGGGTAGTTGGTTCTGATTTATTGCTATCGTGCCATGGAAAGGCAAAAATTTCTCCTATACCAAAAATAATTTTAAATATATCTACGAAACGGACAAAGAAAATTCAATATCATGTCGCGACTTTTCAAAGACATTCATATTTTTTTACGCATAGAAGCAAAATGAAAAATAACTCCATTCTGACCTTTTTTCATTTCACTCCATTGTTTTCGAAACTTTCTCTGTGCAAAAATGTTCAAAGACATTTGCATTACGAGAAGGGATGTAAAACTGATTTTATCTCACTGATAATATGTTTTATAATGTTATATATGCTATTAACTTCAATTCATTTCCGAAATGATTGTCCATTAAATACCCCATTTGTGTTGGCAAAGCGAGAGTATGCATTGTGGACGTGAAGCTCAATACTTATGTGCGAACTACTAGTCAAATACCACAGATAAATCAATACAATATGAAAAGACAAAAACAACACAATACCTCCGAAACTCCTTTAAACGTCTTTGTGGTGATTGTATTTTTTCTGTTTTCTCATGTTATTTGAATAGCAACAAGAGGTAAATATCTAAAATAAATATTTTAAGAGGTGACAAATATAAGGTACACCGATATTAGTGTTAACGTTGTGTGCATTATTTCGTTTTTCTCTCTCTTAGTATAATCCGATGTTTTTGTGAACGGATCCAAAATAGCCACCACTAACACTAAACATCGAAGTGATCAAATATATTATATCTATACTAAGAAATCGTTGTTTAGTGTTATCAATTGATCACCTTCGGTTTTATCAACAAATTATTATCAACGTCAATTTCCCATTACCAAACAATTACGACATTTGACCACTTTGTTGTAGACGACTTTAGAAAACATTGTGGGAAAAGGAGAAATTGCTCGTCACGAGCAATTCCTCCTTTCCCACAATGTTTTCTGCTCTATCTGAAGAATATAGATCATTTTCATCACATTTTGAAAATGTCGTCTGCAAACTCTTTCATTTTGGGACAGATTAAAATGTGTTGTTTGGGAAAGGGTTAAAATATCTTACTGCCTGTATCTACACGGAAAACGTCGACCAAGGGTCAATAGGCCTACTCTCTTTCGCTTTGGAAAAGTGGTGAAGAATGGATTTGCATTTTGAAAAGTTCTCCTTTCTATTTTGTTAAAATGGTGCCTTCAAATTAAAAGAAAAAGCAAAATTCCGAAATCTATAGGATAACATCAACATTTCATTAGAATTGCGTTTATTTTTCTGGGGAAACACAGCTCTTATCTCAACATCTCTTACAAATGTAGATACAAATTTACTAACACAATATTCAGCATAAAAACCCATCGCGGGGCGGTTCTTTTCTTTCTGATTTGAATGATTTATAACGTTGATATTTTGTGTAAAATCAAAGGATTTCTATTTATTAAAATGTACATAGATTAAAAGTGAGCACCTTTTAATGGACTTTTCACTTGTAATGTTTCAGCCGATAAACATTTTTTTTTTTCAATGATGAATGTATTCGAGTGTTTTTCTATCGTTGTCATATTAATTATTTGATGCTATATTTTGTGATAGCTAAAATTATTATAAAACTATTTATAAAAGGGAAACTTTATGAACTTTACTGGTGAACAAGTGGCGTAGTTTTTAATGTAAAACAGTATGTTTTCAAGGCTTTTAAAGAATGAAATCGGAATAAGAGCTCTTGGTTAATATCCAAGTAAAGTTACATAGAATTGCCTAAAGAATGTTCTTGCATTATTTTAAAGCTACCAATACATAACAGAACAGAACAGACCGTACATTTTATTTGACGAGTACATGGTACATAGTCATGTTCCCCTCCAAATATAATCTTTATTAATACACATAAACAAGACACACCCAAATCTTCATATAATAGATGATCTATTAAAAATCGATTAACAAAGAAAATTCCCATTCACACATCTAAACCGACGTCTGAACATTCTCGTTTGACTATCAAATAGTTTGTCCATAACTCTATTACCATTTTAATGACAACTGTCTGTTTAATGTTTCCTTTAGAGTGCTTTAAGCATACTTTATTTCTCCCATACATCTGTAAGAGGGTTTAATGTACATGTAATAGAAATTATATTATATGTTGTATATAAGAACGTAGTCAATGAGCATATGATGAGACTTTAATAAACGATGAACTGAACTGAACTTTCATTTGTAAATATATCAGAAACTTATGAATTGGGAATAACTCTTTGACAGAAGAGTACTTAAAGGTTTATCTTTGAATATAAGCTCAGCTAAAATCAGAATGTATTCCCCAGAAGTGAAACATGTAGCGGCATCATGCCTAGCCGATTGGCATAAATCATCTAAGGCAGCGTCACGCCTGGATCATAATGCTTCCTGGAGAAGTTGGCCGTTTGATTCATAACAGTAGCTCCAAATTAAAGTTTTCGACAGAATGAGTACGCTCTCATTAATAGGGTGAGACAGGAATATGTAAGTTCTTGTCCGTATTACGTCAAATATGTAGAACTACCTATTGAAAAAGAGACATAACGTGCCGTCTTTGTTAAACCCGTAACGTAGCGAGCAAATTAACCTCTTAAAATACGCAATCACATCTGACCAGTGTTAAACACTGTCGTCCACTGATGAGTTGTGTTGTCTATTTTTATGTCCGCATGTTCTCTGAAACAATTCGTTAGTTTCCCTTAATTTCTTAACGTTCCGCAAACGTTAGAAAACATTACACCATATCTTATTCATTTTGACGAATTTCGGCATTTTTATTCAAATCAGACAAATTTACCACGTACTTGATAACAAGCATCGGTTATTTCGTCTTGATATTTCGCACAGCCCTTTCCCAACTTGTCTGTCGCAGATGGTAATTTTCGGGTGAAAGGATAATGCGATAATAAGAAGGATGTTAATCACCCCCGGATGAATCCATAATTCAGAAAACGAGGGATAGAACTAGTGGCTAGCGTCGGTCCCTCACCCTCTCAAATGATAACCCGCACCTCCATAAATACACATTAACTCAACAACCTTATGGCGGATAACGCGAATACATATGATTTGTTAATAATATAATGTAGTAATGCCATGACCATTTTTGTAACTTATATACCAGAAGGGGAGAGCTGTAACTAAGTTTTGGAACTTGTATCTCAACCCATTCGCTTATTATGATTATTACTAAAACTCTATATTGTGACTATGTATATTTTGGGCAATAAGATATGTTTAAACAAAAAAATGTTGAATTGTTAACAAATCAGCAGTTGCTACTTGTAGGCATTGATACGTTGTGCTTGTTTTTTAAGAATGTGAAGATTGAATCATTATAAAAACCAGAGAATATTTGCTGGTTATGAACACGTTTATATTGTGTCACAGTTCTTCAAATCTTCAATGAGTGCCGTGTTAGATAATAAACATGTGGAATACTTGGGTTAAAAACTCGATTGTTCACTATAAGAGACGAATATGACAAAGGTAAAGATACCGCTTGATCAACAATATCCCCTTTGTCACATCGGATACTTTACAAAGTTTAAAACTGAAATTGGTATTAAATACATTTCTTCTACTGACTGTTCCATTTTTAATCGTGTCAAAATACAAACTGATACCTTTTTATTCCTTGCGATCTCAGGACAGTCAAACTCCATTCGATATAACATTGCTTTTAGGTGAGACTCAAACTTAGAACCTATATACTAACCTAAAAAAGTCCGTCCGACAGTACAATTTCCCATCCCGTGAGAAGCACTTGTCTGTGAGGGCAGATCCGCAGTCCGCGCATTGGACACAGCGAATGTGCCAGGCCCGGTCGAGTACGTTAAGGAGGTAACGGTCGAGTATGGGAGCCTGACAACCTGCACAATGCATGGTCGGCCCGGCGTTTTCGATCGCCACCTTGAAGGTTGTGGGTTCGAGTCACGCTGGAGAAAGTTTCCGCGACGACAGCAGCTGATGGCGGTATTCCCCCGAAATTAACACACTGTCTAAGGTTCACACATTCATTGTTTATAGAAATCCTTTTTCAATAATTTTATTTCTATTTTCAAAAATAACTTGTTGTATATAATGTTTTTAAAACGGTTAAACTACCATAAATGTAAACTCCGTACGTATTTCCTAATACACAATATTAAAGAACCGTTATCAACTTCGATTAAGCTAGTTCTTTCTCCGCCAGACTTATACACGTAATATTTTCAGAGACAGTTTATCCGATACGTTAGACACTTCCAATTATTTCCGAGAAGAACCTCTTGGTCAACTTCCAACCGTAAACACAAAGTCACACTAAAACTGTCCGAAAAGCCTTTGATATCTCCCAACACAGTAAACATTTATATAAATTGTGATTTTCACTGACCGTGTTTTAATTTCTCACCCAGGATAAAAGCCCATTTGTTGTTATGGTTTGGGTTTCAATGCTATATGCCATTTGCTGTACAATATAATGGCTTAGAAGGCTAGATTACTGTGGTGAACCTAAGTCCCACCCCTTTATTCATGCTGGAAGCGCATGAGTGGTGTTGAAGGCGGAGCTTTTGATATAATCTTTCGACCAATGAGAGCGTAGATACAAGACAGAGGAAAACAGCGAGTACGAAAAGAGAACATTTTATGTTTTTAATCAGTGTATATTTTGAAGAAAATAGGAAAAATGAGAAAGTGTATATTGACTCTTTCCACATCACGTGGAAATAGTATAAATGTACGAAAATACAATATTACAAAATACGAACTTGCATAGAAAAAGTAACCATTTTGTAACCATGTTTCCAGTTTTTGATTGGACATTTGAATATTGTTTCAAGAGTGTAATATATTATTTCTGCATGTTTTCAAAGTAATACTTTAGCTTTTTCTCGAAATAAGGCGAAGAGTTTAACGGCAAACGTTTATTTATCCATCCCTTTATATGCAAAGTCTGCTTAAGGTTAGTTTATGTATTGTACATGGATTGTGAAACAAGATTATACAACTAAGATAGATCCTGCTTCCTGGATACACAACCAGTACTCAACCTGAATGTGGATTAAGGAAAGTCGCAGGGCAGATCCCGCTACTCATAAGATTCAAACCCACGACCCTCGTGTCCCGAGGCCGGCACTCTACCCCAAGACCACTGTCCTACTTATAGATCCATGTTCATAGTAAGTATCATGACACCAGCGCATGAAAAAAATCATTTCATTCCTCCAAAAAACACAAAATGGTGGCAATAACTACAAATGAACAAGACACTGAACAGAACAGAACATTCGATGGTTCAGTGCAAGACTATAGTAATAACTTATTATACAAGTACATAGTGCATAGTCACATTTTACATATTTATAAATTTTTATCAGAGTCTCTGCATGGTTACAACATCCATTATGTACATATAAAAATGTTAACAGACACATCAAATCATGCCATTCAAATTTGCATTATAAGTGACATTTAAGACTTCATTGTCTTCAAGATTGAACATGATATCCAGGGACAACTTTCTGCAGTTTATCCATTGCTACGTTTATAAGGAAGAGTTTATACAAAATAATATATAACACTTACTGTTCTCAAATACCCATGTCGCATTATCATATAGTCATTTAGATTGTAGTCATGGCTTCATCAATGGATGAAAATCTTTCAGTAGGATTTCTTTCAAATGACTGAATGGAATAAGTTCATTGCACTGTTATTGTTGGGTTTTCGGGTAATTATTTCATTGTTTTGTTTCTATCTCAACGACACCATGTGTTTTAAAACAGTTTATTATTGACGAAATTATTATACATGTTTTTTTTTATGATATTTTGCACAGAAGTTGCTGTTTGATATGGTCTTACAGTATTGTACATTTCCCATAAAGTTCGATAAGTTTTCACACACGAAAGATTGTCCAAACTATTTTATCGTGAGATTACATAGATATCAGAAGAAAACCCTGCCAAATAATTAAAAGTTGATTGCGCCAATTAAAATAACTTATTGAATAACTGATTTTTATTTCTTCAATTTTATCAGAGTATCGGATCTCGATCCGATGGGCGGAGATGGTCCAGATTATCGATTGTCACCGTAAAACGAGGCTCCTTAACCCTTTACCAAACAACAAATTTTCGACTGTCCCAAATTCAGAGAGTTTGCAGACGACATTTCAAAATGTGATGAAATTGAAAAATAATCTTCCGATAGGGCAGAACACATTGCGTGAAAATGAGGAATTGTTGGTTAAGAGCAATTTTTCCTTTTCACACAATGTTTCCAGAGTCGTCTGCGACAAAGTGGTAAAACGTCGTTGTTGTTTGGTAATGGGTGAACGCGTCTAAGATCCGTGTCACGGGAAAGTTGTCAAAACGCCTTCGAGCGTCTGGAAGACACGTCTGATCATAATCTTGCGTGTCGCTCCACCTTAACTATGTAAAACAATGATCAACAATCAGAATGAAATGACTTCTGACACTGTCTTCGGAATTTTAATCGGCGATAAAGTCATCAGTAATGTAACGGGTCCTTTATTTTTCCTAAAAAAATAACTACCCAAGAAAGTGCTCATTTTTATCCGTTTTTTCCAGTTTTGAGTAAATCATAATCTTCTTAATCTTATTCTTTCCAGTCGATGTATTAATTTGATTACTGAATTGAAATAAAGTGCATTGATGTGTTAACCCTTTCCCAAACAATAACGACATTTGACCACTTTGTTGCAGACGACTTAAAAAAAAAACATTGTGGGAAAAGGAAAAATTGCTCGTAACGAGCAATTTTTCCTTTCCCCACAATGTTTTCTGTCCTATCAGAAGATTATTTTTCCATTTCATCACATTCTGAAATGTCGTCTGCAAACTCTTTCAACTAGGGACAGTAGAAAATGTGTTGTTTGGACAAGGGTTAAAGTGACAATACAAACTTAAATACATGTATACGGTCATTATGTTGAATCACAATAATCCAGCTCTGATTAAAACATCGGATCAGCAACAAAATAACTGTTTCTGGTTAGAAAAACAAACACCATTTCTGTCGAAACCATATAAATGGGCTGTCTTGTAGGTAAAAAATTGGAGCTCAGATGATTCTCGCCTCCGGGGGTATAAGTGGCAAAGTTGTCTTGGACTGTTTAATACTGTCACCGTCATTGTTTTGACGTTATCGTTTGTTGGCTAAAAAGATCTTCAACAAACATAAACACAACAACAACAGTAATAACGATGAAAATGATGATGATAATGACGAAGAAACAAAACAAGACAACACTAAAACGCACTTATTAATTATCCTAGACTGGCTATTACTTTGACAAATGTATTTTACAGTAGAATAATTCTAACTCGGATGCTCCGAGTTGTAACTGAATGAAATATCTACGTCTTGTTCATTCGGCCTAGAATATACCCGACTTGACAAGGTTTTAGGACTAGAAGATACAGTATTTTGAATCTAGACCTGTCTCAATTTTCGAAAAATGTAACATAACGTTACTTTCCGTCATAGTGTTCCCCTTCTTCTACTTTATTTAACTGCAATATTCCCCTCTGCGTTCTTGGGTGGTATCTAAAGTCCCCTACTCATAAATTCTTAAAATTATGATGGAAATAAAAGTTAAAATTTTACGACCCACCACTTTGGATTAACACTTTAAAGGATGTAGCGTCAGCCTACTACAACACGGCTCTCTTCCCCATACCCAGTTCTCACAAGCAAGGATGTAATGAAAATGCATCCGACTTTAACAGCAGTCTCGACTTATGTAGAAAGTACGATATTTTTATTTTTTCTTCTTTGTTTGCGCTTTCAGTCGTCTTCAGATTATACAAATATAGAAGGAATGATGTGGAAAAATGACAGTTCCTGGATAAAGATCAATGGTTTGAAAACTTTGTATCCCATAATAAATACAGATGTTCTTACAAAACGAGTTAAACATTGTCTTTCTCACTCGGTAAATATCGCATACACGTGTTACATGCGCGATGGATCTGTTCTAAATATGAGTGATCTTCTGTGACAATGAGCATCAACTTTTTAATTGATCATACATGAAGAGAATATACGCAACTCCTTCAAATTTCAAGTCGTTGTACAGGAAGAAAAACTATGATCGGGAATAGACCATTGGGGACAACACGTTTTGGTTTGATACATATTGAAATAACATTGTACAAACAGAGGAAATAACTCCACACAAGAATAGTTTTGCTTTAACCAAAGAGATTTTCTTGGTCGTTCGCCACAAAAGATACGAAAAGTCTTGCCACAAACTCGAAAGCTATCGGATTGAACGATTTCTTTTCTGTAAAGTCTCATGGTCAAAGGGAGACAACTTATTCAACTTCCTATTTTCAACTCGATATACAAATTGGACTTCTCTATGCGATTCAAATTAAGGGAAGCTTCGTTCGCTCCCGGTATTTACTGACCAGGGTACCGTTTTACTAAACAACTTTTTCCAACAATGTTTTCCAGATTCGATTGCAACAAGGTGATCGAATGTCGTTATTGTTTGGTAATGGGTAAAGCTGTGAACTTAAGAAAAGCTTTTTGAACATGTGAAAATATTTTCGTAACTCATAACTGATACGCATGGATAATGTCTTCAATGAAAGTACAATATTGCAATGTGACACGTCATTGGAAGCGTCTCGGAGAGACGATTCCAATGATGTGTTACTTTGCAATATTGCTGCGTCCAATATTGAATTAAGAGGAATCGTTGTTTTAGACTTAAGCAAATCTTAAGCGTAAACTGTTTAGAAAACCGATACCCATTACTCCATAATTCTATTTCCAATGTACATCCGCTACTTTCCCACATGATCATAATCGGATCGCAAATGGAAAAAATAATGTCATGTTGACTTCACCAAACATAGAAAGATTGTTGATCATGTTGGCGTTCGAACTTGGCACCTCATTATTCACAATCGGACTTAATACCTATTGATCATTGATAATCTGCTGCATAGAGACAAAATGGGTGGTCTCCGTTTTCAATTCACCATATTTGTTTTACATAGATTGTGAAGTAAGCTTAAAGCTTGTTCAAAGCCACTCTCGATGACTGCTTCCTGGATACTTAACCAGTACCCACGTCCCGGCAATTTTCACCTCGCCTTATTGGGATTCGAACCCGGGACCCTCGGTACAAGAGTCCGACGCTCTTCCCCTAAACCAATGTCGTCCATAAAAAACCTTGGTGGTTCCCTTGAACTGATTGTTAATATGTGCGTTGACATTACAATCTTACACAGATGGACAACTGTTTTCCTTAAGAGATACATATGAACGTTTCATTTTAGGTATCTAAATCAATCCCAAATATGAAAATTTGCGATGAGTCTAAACAGAATGGTGCTACAAACGAAAGATTACAGCGACAGAAAAAACAAATTTGTCTACTATATTGGATAAAAACAATTGTAACAAAATGATTAATTGCTCATCATGAGCAATTTATCCGTCTGTCGTCATAGTTGTTTCTATTAACACCGAGAGCAGATGCGTCAAGGTTAGGTTTTATTGAGTAAGGATATAAACAGAAGCATCGCCGCTGTTACCGGACACTTATAAAATATAAACTATAATGGATAGAAACAATTGGGACAAAATGATTATTTACTCATCATGGCCCGTTTTTCACAGTAGTTTCTATAAACATTTAGAGCAGATGCACCAATGATATGTTTTATTGAGTGAGGAGATAAACAGAAGCATCATCGCTGTTACCGGAGACTTATAAAATAAACCCTGTTATAAGAAGTGATCCTTCTAGCGCTTCCGCACATTCGTGCTAATACCGGGGTGCCTAAGGAAAGCGTACCCGATATTGTTCGTACCCACTTAACCGAAAATTGGCACCTAAACGCGAAGTCGGTCCTGGATTCACCTGAAAAAGAAATCTCCAGTGTGAGAAATTCTCCTATCGTGCGTCAATGTCAATAATCCTATACTTGGGCCGACGATTTAACCCTATACTTTGCACAAACTGTAAAGGCAAGTTCAACAACAAATTGGCTTAAAAATTCTTTGTTTCCAAACCAAAAAGGGAAAAGGACGTCATGATACAAATGAATTAATTAACCCTAATTAGAATCCTTATTTTTTGAGAAATTGGGAGATGCAATCTTTCTTCGATTCCTTTTTACATTTTCTCAGAAAAAAATGTTCTTTCTAGTAGCAACGTTAACCATTTGAAAGGACGAGTTAACACTATACATGACACAAATGGTAAAGGCCAGTCCGACGACAAACTAGCTTGAAAAACTTTAAAAAACATAAATGGAAAAGGGCATCATGATAATAATAAATCAACAAATTATTCGAATCATTTATTGGAAACACTAGGTGAGGCAATCTTCCATCAATACATATTTTCATTTTTTTCAGTTTTTTTTTCTTTCTTTCTAGTAGCAACGTTAACCACTTGAAAGGATATCGTCAAACAAATGTGTCCCTACTATTCTCGCTAGAAGAAAGGTTAATCCGTTTTTCAGCGCAATTGTTCAAATAATCTGTTTGTTTTGAAATAATATTTGAAGTGGCCGGAACAATGGCTAGAGGGTCCGATATTTCGATTGACGGAGACGTGTGGTAACTGCTTGAGATGTTTGCGAAACGTTCGATGAGATGCCAGAATACCGCATCTACGTCATGTTAGACGGTTCCCTCATATGCCTATCGTACCATATTTGTAAATGTTGTCTTGGCCAAAGGCATTTATACGCTAGTTTTTGCTTGGCAAGCGAAAACAGATTATAATGGCAAAACATCTTTTCCTTCGCTGGTCGGGAATAAAATCTTCAACACTCTGTAAAAAAGAAAAAGAAAAGAAAGATCGCTATCGATTGAAGTAATACAACTCGGATTGTTTCTTTCATTTCCTTGTGTGGATATTCTGATAATTGGCATTAAATAATCCTTTGATTAAAGAATATCACACAACTGTATTTAAATAGTCTCATATAAGGTACACTAACAAGTATATTTCTGGGTGATAACTAGAATTTCATTTCGTGAACACCACATATGGTACAATATGTACGTGCGGAAATACAACACAAGGTAATCACACGATAATACATCGATGATTTTAAAAATTGAATAAGCTTAATTAAAAAAAATACTCGAATGATAAAATCTGCATTCAATGAAGTGGGTTCTCACTATCAGGTGAGGATTACTTCGGTCGTTCTCGGTATACATCGGTCGTGTTCGGAGCTATTCAGTGTTAAGCAATATTAACCCGACGAAAAAAAAGACAGTTTTAAAATGGCAAAGTATTGATATATTCTACCTTAACCCTTTACAAAACGGAAACATTTTAGACTGACCCAAATTGAAAGAGTTTGCAGACGACATTTAAAAACGTGATGAAATTCGAAAATAATCTTCTGATATTAGAGAAATCATTGCGGGAAAAGGAATAATTTCTCATTACGAGCAGTTTCTCCTTTTCCCAGAATGTTTTCCTGCGTCGTCTGAAACAAAGTAGTTAAATGTCGTTATCGTTTGGTAATGGGTTAAGCTAGATTCAAGACAGTGCTATATTGCGATATAACTTGTAACATCGGTAGCATTCTAATCATTTTTCACAGACTGGATTACATGCGTTATACATACTACGATACATGTACGATTCAATTTCATCACATTTTGAAATGTCGTCTGCAAACTCTTCCAATTTGGGACAGTCGAAAAGTTGGCGTTTGGGAAAGCGTTAAGTGAAAATGAGCATAAGTAATGCTTTACGTATTTTCGAACAGTACTATATCATTACTTGATTGTCAGCGTACCCATACATCGTCATGTGACCCCAACACCAACCTCGCTCGACTCGATGGTTCTTCCAAGCGACTTTTGCTTTTTTTTCACGTGATTTTTTTTATCAATATCATCAGTATTTTATGTTAAGATCTAAACGTTTCATTGGCCTATTCTATTTTAGTTTGTAAGAAATCTAGTTTTCCTTTTTAATAATGAATTCCTGTTTTTCCTTTTATATGTTGAACATGTGTATTTTAATTGAGTCAATATGAATATGATCGCCTTATATTTTAGAAAAGAAGTTTTATCTCAGTGAAGTTATGATATGATAAACAAATATAATCTTAATGGCGATAACATGCAATGTACATATATTGTTTATATATATTTGTGCAGAAAAGTCTCTTATAATTCAAACACGAATGGCATGGTTGTTAATTTTGATGTATGCTATGGTGTTTATGTTTGTAACCATGATGAGACTGAAAAAAAGAACTATATACATGAACACCATTGTTACCATTTACAGAGACTCTCAAAAGTTAGAAGGATCGGCGTACAAACAACCTTTCATTCACAAGGTGAGAGGGAAATGCTATTCAAAATATTTAGACGAAAGCGCCGACAAAGTACTGTTATTCTGCCCGTAGGCCAAGAACAACAACCGAAATGTTGAATTTAAATACGAAAGTAACGAAGAGCGGTTTTTCGATCGATACGGGACCAATAGTCAGGAATCAGTGATTAATCCTAGTCTTATATAAACAAGAAGATTTTCGTGTTTGAGAAGGGAAAAGAAAACATTGTGAGTGTAAAAGGAGAAATTGCTTGGTACAAGCAATTTCTCCTTTTACCCTCACAATGGTTTGCTTTGTTTCGTATTAATTACATTGTACAATGTTGATATCATTTAACTGACATCTTTTGTTTTAACCTTTCCATACGTGGATAGAATCATTTCATATAAGGTTAATTCAGGTAAAAGGGGCTAATGCCTTTGATTTGTCTAAATATTTTCGTTTGTTTTGTTGACAGATTAAAGCATATTGTTTGAGTGTTTACGCTGCCGATTGCCTGGGTGGAACCACAATGTTTATCTAAAGGATCGACTCGATTGATATCAATACCATTTCGGTTCCAGACCGGTTGTTAATCACATGTCCCCCAGAGATCAAAGGAAAGCTAGGAAACAGCGTGGGAAAAGAAGGAAGTTGGTCAGATCCATGGATTAATTGAACATCGGAGAACAGTGGTTCATAGGTAGAGCGTCGGACTCAGGACACGAGGGTCGTGGGTTCGAATCCCAGGGTTGCAGGATCTGCCTTGCGACCTTTCATCAATCCACATTCGGTGCGAGTACTGGTTATGTATCTAGGAAGTAGAATCGAGAGTGATTTATCTAAGTTGTAAGAACTTGTACAATCGATGTAAAATAAATGATAAGTTTAAATCAATTGAACATCAAATGCTATTTTAGCTGTGCTACTTAATAATTGAGTAACCAGTTCGGGTCTTATGAAAGAGTATACACTGGAAATCAACGCATAAAAAGGAGGGGGTCAAAACCACGTAAAAATAATATTTTCTAATAATTAAACCAAAGATCAGATATAATCAAAGAACCCGGCTTTAACGTGGATGAACAAGCTCTTCCTAGAATGAGAACTCGTTGAATACAAGTTTTGGTTGATCAGTGTTTGACATACACTCTATATAATCAAGAAGTATTATTAAAGTCAAATATAAGCCAAGTATTATCTTTTTTTTCTTTTTTAGATAAACTGTATTAGAATCGTGGTTTCTTTGAACCCGTACATGCATAAGGTAAAAGCCGTTGTGCCAAAATGATGAATTGCCCATTTGAAGCAAAGTAACATTATGTGCAATGGTTTTTTCCTTCTCAATAGGAGATGTGTCAAATGATTATATTATGGAGATACTTCGTAGTATTGTCGAAACCTTTATAGTACATGTGTATAACAACATTTAGGGGGGACAACTGTGTCGGATGGCTTTAGAAACCACTGCTACAATATAGGGTACTGCTCTCTTTGGGTCAATGTTTTTTTTTCTCAATAGTTTCTATACAATGCCAGAAAGGAACTGTTACTTCTTATAGTGTTTAACTACTGACTGACTTTCATACAATGAAGACCAAACACAGAACATCTTTATGGACATAGGCTAGACATAGACAAAGCAAGTACAGCTTCTAGTCATAGACAACAGTATAGAACAACAGTAGTATCGGGGTTGACTTTCGATGTTCACCGCGGTCTTCAATACCGCCCCCTCTTCCACTTAATACGAACACTTACTCATTTAATCTCGTTAGTTTCTACCCATGCCACAAAATGAGTATATTCGGATAGTTCATGACTGTCGCCAGTTGATGCTTTCAATTTTGACCGTTCACAAAATATCACATGAAAAAAAAGTGGCGAAGAATATTTGCGTGGGCTCTATCGATAAACGGTGTCTCCAGACGTGCACGAATAAAAGATATTTGAATTGCATTGAATTTAAGCATTTAAATTTTGGATGTTGGTCAAATTCTTAAATAAGTTGGCAAAATAGACCGTAAGCTTGTTAAGATCAACCAGAGACGTAGTTAATAATGTTATCTATGTCTCTGCATCTACCCCTTATTTTTTCATAGTGTTTTCGACAACACATGTCATTTGCTACATGTAAGGTTTCTTTTTAATGGTTACGCTGTGGAGGGTTTGAAATGACTAAACAAGATAGGCTTATGAGTGAATATTTGAGGTTCAAGTGCGGCAATGAATATCAAATAAACGATCTTTTCCACATAAATTCCTTGCTGAAGTTGCTGAATCACTATTGCACAATCGCTGACCGATCCTGGCGTATCAATAGAACGAGTCGAAAAGTTAAGTTACCATTTGTAACGTAACCCCTTAATTATCTCATCAAAAACGGGGCAAAGGAATGCAGCGGTCACTACGGATTTTCACACGTTTTTAACGTTCATTGAACATATTTGAAAGAAACCTCTTCACATTACCTGTCACTACTTTAAGGGAAGGTGTAAACCGCCTCCGGCCATGGAAACGGCTGGAGCAAAGATGTATGCCCTCGTAATCTCGCTCAAATCTCGTTTTGAACGAGGTTTTGTTCCATGTGATGTGTTTATAGCCAATAGTAATTATTTGTGACGTAACCTTGGTGCTGTTTAACTCGCGGCTACACTTTGAAAGATGGTGGAACAAGTGAAATTGGATTGTTGAGTTGGAGAGATAATAATGATATTCGAGTGTCAATTGGTCAGTTACTCGTGAACCGATTGGCACGAGATAACGTTTCCTTAACCCATCACCCAACAATAACAACATTTGAACACTTTGTTGCGGATGACTTTGGAAAACATTGTGGGAAAAGGCTTAATTGATCGTGACGAGCAATTACTCCTTTTCCCACAATGTTTTCAGCCCTATCAGAAGGTTATTTTTCAATTTCATCACGTTTTGAAATGTCGTCTGCAAACACTTTCAATTTGGGACAGTCGAACATTTGGCGATTGGTAAAGGGTTAATGGTCACCGAGAGAATAGTTCACACGTGCAGGATGCTTGGTGGGAGTTGAACCAAAATGGCGCACCACTAGGATTTCAATAAAGGACATAGGCCCTTTTGGCTATTCAAGCACCAGCTTATCATTTCAACAAGTGATTGATGAAAGCATTTTCCGGTGCATCGTTTATTTGAAATTTATGTCGTCTTGAGAGATTTCAATTAAGAATTCTTAACCAATCACCTTAAACGGAATATTGCGACGTTTCCCAATTGGAAGGCATGAACAGACGTCAAAAGAGCATGTATTAAAACACATGTTTTGTGTAACTTTGGGTGAAAGAATAGTGACAAAGGGAAAAATTGTTATTTCGAGCAATCCATTTTTATGTCAAAGTGATTTCTATAATATAATGTTCTCTACAAAATATGTTAAATATTAATATGTACTATGTACTTGTTTGATAAACTATAATGTTCTGTTCTGTAATATTTTGCTACAAATGCCTTGAAACGAGGAATTATTTAGAGAGACGATACCTTTTGACAAAGTCAATCCATGCAATGGTGTGATTTTTGCGTAGGCCCTATATCTTCATAAAAGACACAAGAAACTGTTGTCATGAACTTATTCGTCAAATAATTGAAGTTATTCTGCCCACGTATTTAAAGCGTTTAGTTTAATCATGTAGTATTGCATTATTACTACATGTGTTACATATAATATACAACAGACAGATAAACATGTATTGAAAGAAGACATGCCCTGAAAAGGCAAAAGATAATTGCAATTGGATTGGGCCACAAGTTACTAAACATTAAAAGCGATGGTATTAACTTAGAAATATGGGCTTTATTCTGGCTACTGGCTGGTAAATGTTTTACTAATATCAGGCATTTTTTATCGCAATCATGCAATGCGAGAAAATATGACAAACCTGTAAGCTGCTTTCTTGCAAAGCATGAGTGAAGTCTTGAGTAACGTTTTTTTTTTCCTCCACCCCTTCAATTTTGATTTGACCCTAGGGTACGGGCTAACGGGCAATTTGAAGGTTTAACATGTACTAAAAATAAAAACACTAAGTCAGCCAGATTTTTAGGGTACTCTTCAGTATCGACGAGATGGTCTCTACCGTTTAACTAAAGTAAACGGGAGCCCTGGGTCACCAAGCGGTGGTATCGGGATCGAGTCCAGCTGACACTGCTGGGTTCGTGGGAATGGCCTTTGGCAAGTCACTTCAGAGCCCTTAGTACTGGTGGATCCAGGAAAGCTGTAGGAGTCACAGGCCTTTATCATGTATCAAACGGTATACTGTATAACGTTTATAAGTGCAATAAGAAAACAGTTAACATAAGGAGTGTTTCTCTTTTCAACACATTTTTTTGATGGACTGTTCAAGAAATATGTGTTATCGCTATCGAATAACTTTTGATTCTGAGATGGGATTTGAAAAGTTTACCGACCGTTTATTTACCATCAACAAGAGCAGTATATAATTCGTGTTTAGTTTAACACACTTTTACCCATGATGATTTTGTGTTAGAATGCCAATAATCCGCCATTTTGAAACTCTTTCTTTCGTCGGATTGCTTCGGTCGTTCTCGATTTACATCGGTCATGGCCGGAGGTGTTCGGTGTCAAGCTCAAATAAATGTGTGATATATAATCATACGTCTTTTTTTCAATTGCAGAAGGCCTAAATTCATGGAGTATGTATGTGTGGTATCTATCAGGCTTATCGGTCCAAATGTTTCTCAAGGAATGTTAATAATCATTTTAATGCAAAATCACATGTCTTAATTGAAAAACCGTTTTAAGGGAAGTTGCGAGACTTCTCGATGCGATTATGTCAGTTCTTCATTAGATTAAGTGCAAAATGTTACAGTTTGTCTGGATTAAATAGAGATACACGTATTTTATTTAATGTTCATATGGGTCAATTACGTATAAATGTTCAAGAGGGAGACGACACTGTACATCCTGTGCATCTGGGACCCTCGGTACAAGAGGCCAACGCTCTACCTCTGCACCACTCTCGCCCCCTTTTCCCTGTTGATCAAGGCTATCAATTTACCCAGTGGGTTTGAGAAGAACTAGCGTAGAAATTGCTGATATGGAATACAAAAACACAGGTGTTAGTTTTGAAAAATTATTTTAAAAAAGAGCACCATATACAGATTTATGTTGACCTTTGGATGGACGCCCTTGTTGGGGCAACACAGAATCCGATACAAACAACTTTGGAAAACCGATATTAAAAAAAAACGATATTAAAGGCTGAAAGAAAACGTTTAGACAAGGACATCACTTAAGACTTTTAATCATAGCATTTCTACCCACATGGGTTGGTAGTTAGGATTATTTGGAGGTTTGGCTATATATATATACATATATAGGCTACAGTGTATGATTAACCATTATCCCCCAAAGGAATCCTAACTAAGAATCCAAGTGTTTCTACTCATGCTTCAACAGTCACTCATGCCTGTAGGCATGACTATGAAGTGTCCTCACAAGTCAACTTTGTATCAGAATTCGAGGCCGAACTCAGCTACACTCCATACGACGTTTCATCAAGTCAATGGGATATTACCCATTATCTTCTAGTGGAGAAAGTAAGTGGATATCGAAGTATATTTTATAAAGTACTGGTGATGAAATAGACATTTATACCAGTGGCATGAAAATATGCCCTGACAACCATACCTATGTGAATGTTCATAATTCATGTATTATCATTTTTGTTCCGTTCAACGTCGGACAATTCCAAACTTGCATAAGTAATATGACATTTAGCCAAATTATGAATTGAATAAGGGTATAATGTCGCTAACACAAGTTTCGGTCTATACATTTCGGGGAATTTACATTTGACATGAGTTTTAATATTGGAATAAGGGAAGTAACTCGAATATACCATGACAAAACACTACTGTTTTGAAAATACCGAAAAATGCGTGAATATTTCTTATATTATCTTTATCTATTTTGATAATAAAACTAGAAATGTATTCTAGAACAAAGCGTTTTAATGAATTTCTTGTAAAATATCATATTTGTGAAATAATTTACGCCTTTGTTTTGTTTTGAGGGTATTCTGTGGGCGTGACATATCTTTTAAACGTTTGCCCGTAAAGGTTGGTAAAATGAACCCTCCGTGATTTAAGAGTCGTCTCCCTTTATATTGTGTATTGTGTTCGGACTTCTCCGTTATTGTCCGCTGAGTAGTATTCATCTGCGCCTGCGTCACGAAACTTGTAGAGATCTTTAGGGAATTTATTTGTTTTTGTCCCTTTTCTTCTGTGTTAAAACAATTCTATGGCTGCCGACCAGTCAGCTCTACTTCTGCGGAGACAACTAGCAGGTAAAATGCTTCTAAATAACTCATAATCGGCGAAGATTGTCAGACATTTTTCTAATTCTTCCTACTCGATTTTACTTTTTGTTCGTTTCGTGGAAGGAAAAAAACAAGACACATATCAATCATCACAACTATGTTTCCTTGTTGTTTATTGACTATACATCCAATTACCAGCGACATACCTGCCAAGAAATGAAAAAAGAATTTGATTGCGCATTAAACAAATTAATTGTAATCTTTATCATTTTGCCACGAAAACTGGATACTCTAACAAATAAATAAATCTTAATCGCATTTGTTTTGATAGTCTTTTACAATATTGTAAAGCTCGTCATGAAATATGTATAATGACATTGAATTGTAAAGAGCCTAATCAGTACTTGATGAGTAGTGTTGAAAATGCAGTTTGCATTATCACAACACCTTTGCCCCAAATAAGTGGTCAAAATAATTCAATGCAAAGATTGCCTTTAATTATTTGATGAGGGAGATATTGCTTGACGCAATTATCTCTCAAAATTCTGCATCAAATTAGTTTGACTACGAAAGAAGATCTGTGTTTCTCAAGACAGACATTTTTTCCTTTAACAGCAGACATTTTGATCCAAATATGTAAAAATTGAGAGAAAAAAAAAAGAGAGACATGTCCATGATGGTGAGATCCAATTGTGGACATGATGTTAATTTCTATGTTGCATTCATGCATGTGTGTTTGGTCCTGTTATGTCTTTTTTATTATTCCAATCAATGCACAATTGTACACTTACTCTCTTTTGAACATTATAGTACATGTTTCCTGAGTTAGCTACCAGTACTAGGCTAGGAAATGTGTCTTGCCAAAGGGCACTCTATGGTGAAATAAATGGTGGCCTTTGGGGATTGAAGTTGGGTTGACCAGTCTCTAGTCCCTGACACTAACCAGTTTGCAGACAACATTTCAAAATGTGATGAAATTGAAAAATAATCTTTTGACAGGGCACAAAACATTGTGGGAAAAGGATGAATTGCTTGTTATGTGCAATTTCTCCCTTTCCCACAATGGTTTCTAAAGTCATCTGCAACAAAGTCATCAAATGTCGTTATTGTTTGGGAAAGGATTAATAAATGCTTAAAAGTTTTTAGACAAAAACTGCTTAGAAAAGGGATAGTGATTGGTTAATCATTAACGTATCAAGGATTGTATTTCACAGAAAACTGAACTCATTTAATTGAAATAAATTAGTCACCCTGAAGCTAAATTGCATTAATTTTATTTAATCCTCATTTCTTTTGTTAATCTATTTGGCCATCAGCTCTCATCACTTATCAAAATTGATCATGTTGGTAAAAGACAATTGCTAAAAATTAATTGGGGGTGTAGAGATAAAGTTGGAATGCCAGAATGCATGGACAGGTGGCTTGGATATTGACCTTACTTGATATATAGATTGAAAGTCTATATGTAAGACTCCAATTGACCAACAAACTTGAAATCAATATACATAATTTTCTTCCTTTCATTCTTTATTGTTTGATGATTAAGGCGCATTTCTTAGAAAAAATGAATCTGTTGTGAAGAAGAAAGGATTTGAATATCATATGTTGAAAAGAGTTATCTTTTTTTTATCTAAATTGTTTTGTTTTTATTAAACTGTGATGTTTTATCAAGAAGGGTAAATTAATGCTGAATCAGACATAAAGGCTCACTTAAAAAACGAAACTACGTGTTTGTTTTACTTCCATCAATTATCATGAACGAAATATAATGGGTAAACTAATTTTTTTCATTTTTAGATGTAAACAAAATGCAATTGATAAGTTTTAGAAAGAAGACTTTCTATCATGATTGTTTGTTTCAGATCTGAACAAAAACCCTGTAGATGGGTTTTCTGCAGGTCTTGTGGATGATAACGACATATACAAATGGGAGGTGATGATAATTGGGCCTCAGGAAACCCTCTTGTAAGATATTTGTCTTATCTATTTTAACCCTTTACCAAAAGCCAAATTATTAACTCCCAAATTGAAAGAGTTTGCAGACGACATTTCAAAATGTGATGAAATTGATAAATAATCTTCTTATAGGGCAGAAAATATTGTAAATAGGAATTTCTCCTTTTCCCATTATGTTCTCTTCTCAATTTCATGAAAAGAGAACATTTTTTGGTACATTATGATAGCAGGATGTATGTTATTGCTTTTGATTTGGACCAATCACAACACCCCATATCAAGGGTTCAGTGCAATACTGTGGTAAGTGCTTCATGTTTATGAAGCACTTACTATAGTCTTGCATTGAACCCTCAATATGAGCGATTCATCATTGGGTTGATAAAGCAACAATAGCTTCAGAGATCCAGGTGAGGGCAGTATTTTATTTCCATGCATTATTAACCCTTAGAATGATGGTCAATTTTCAACAAATAGATTTTTGTGTTATCTCAGTGATATTTTTCTAAATTAGATCAATTTTTTTTAAACAAAACTTAAAAATCAATGGGTTTTTCTATAGAAAAATGAGTTTTTTGGGAATTTTATGAGATGTTTTGTGCCAAAAATTATCACTGTTATCTGCTTTTCAAAACCTTAAACATATGATTAATTTTGTTGAGGAAAGATGCCAAGAGTAGCAAACAGGTTAGATCCCAGGCCAGTCCCCAATATACTGTACTTGGCAGCTGGTCTGGATCTAATCTGTTTGCATAAGCATGTAGTTGGTTTCAGCACTATAATGGTTAATAATAGTCTTAACCTTATGATGTGGGATGCAATAGAATCATTTTATTGATCAAGGGCAAGGTAGCCAATCAATTACACATTTTGTCCAGCTTGACCAAAAGCCTTTAGGGATAATTGGATTTGTTCTGAAATTCACTATATACATGTAACAATTTATGGATAAGTGCAGAAAATGTTTTGGAATTCAGGACAAGTAAATCAAAACCATATTTCAATACATCTGAAGATGTAAAGATTTGCTGAAAACAACACTTTTATTAATATATCATACCAATGTTCTTCAGGTTAAGACCAACTTAGGTATGTTGTTTTACATTTCAGTGAGGGAGGTTATTTCAAAGCGGAACTGACATTTACAAAAGACTATCCACAGAAGCCACCCAAAATGGTGTTTGTTTCAGAGATGTGGCATCCCAACAGTAAGTAACAACAAACAAGGGGACATCAGCACAGAGTGTTCTCACAAAATAGTCTCACAGGTTGACCAGCAACATTATTGTATTGAATCTGGAATGGTTTAGCTGTATTTATGTGGAAGTCGAAGAGAAGTCAGTGGCTTAGAGATAATAAACAGTGTAGTTCAGTACTGCTTAGAAGCTATTTGGAGCACAGAAAGGTGCTCTAAATAGCATTCAATGTCTGAAATACTGTTGAAAATGATGTGAACCCCTTTGTATTATCTCTGATCAGTGTTGCAGAGAGAGTTTGATGACTACAAATAACAAGTTACATTTTGGGCTTTAGAATTCACTTATACATCTATACCCCATATAAAAGATTGTTCCATAGTTTTCCAAGTCAACTTGTGCAAATTGATCATGTTAATTTAGGATAACATTGTGTTATTGCAATAAACTTTGCTTTGTATACTTCTTGTCTACCAAGTGACCGTTGTGTTAGATATTATTTGTGTTGAATGTAATGAATAGATGGTTACATTTTCTTTTAATTTTTCCTCATGATTTGATAATTATAACCTGTACAAAGTGTGAGCTTTACAAATAATGATGACATCTTAGTTTTTCTTCCTGTAGAGAGCTTTGAATTCAACAAAGTCAAATGAATAGCGAAATAACTTCAAAACCATTTTATTTGACAAACATGTACATGCAAATTGTTCTTCGCATTAAAAAAATAAGATATTTATTTTCATATACTTTCACCGACTGGAGAAAGATCTTCCTTTGTTAGAATGATATGATTAGTTTGGAAGGGGTGTTTCAAAATGAGTGTAAACATAGTTCTGGCTTGTGATAAATTCTTCTGCCCCTTCAGCTTAATTGACCTGGCTTTTTTTTCTTTACCTTTTTCAAGTGTTTAAACATGAGTATCGAGTAATTGCTTTTAATACAAGGATATATAAGATGGCTTATCGGCTTCTTATCTGTGCCATACATAAATAAGATATTGATAAATCCTGTTTGGTGATAGCATGCCCCATCAGAGTTGTCATGATGGAATGATTCAAAAGAATAACCTCATAAAGGAAGAAATAAAGAAGTTACCTTGATGAAAGTCTACTTACCTTGATCTTTGTTAACCCTTTCCCAAACAATAACGACATTTGACGACTGTTGCAGATGACTTTAGAAATCATTGTGTGAAAAGGAGAAATTGCTCATAACGAGCAATTTTTCCTTTTCCCGCAAGGTTTTCTGCTCTTTCTGAAGAATATTGTTCATTTTCATCACATTTTGAAATGTCGTCTGCAAACTCTTTCAATTTGGGACAGTCGAAAATTTGTTGTTTGGGAAAGGGTTAAACTAAAGCACCAGATGGTATTTTGACTGGTTCATATCGTAATTGACAGCACATAGCCAAACAATAGTATGAAAAAATACTATATCTGTATGATATTGGGAAAGATTCAATATCACAGGGGTTTATAAAGACTTTCACAACAGATACTGTTAAGTGAGGTATGATTAACCCATTACCAAACAATAAGGACATTTCACCAGTTTTTTGCAGACGATTCTTGAAAACATTGCGGGAGAAGGAGAAATTGCTCTTAATGAGCAATTTCTCCTTTTCCCACTATGTTTTCTGCCTGATCCGAAGAATATTTTTCAATTTCATCACATTTTGAAATCCCGTCTGCAAACTCTTTCAATTTGGGCAGTTGAAAGTTTGGCGTTTGGTAAAGGGTTATGTAAATGCTTTTATCAATCTATTCCTTGTACAATTTTCAGTTGGACCCGATGGTTCAGTGTGTATTTCCATCCTTCACGAGCCCGGGGATGACAAGTGGGGATATGAACGAGCCTCGGAGCGTTGGCTCCCCGTTCACACCGTAGAGACTATAATCGTCAGCGTAATCTCCATGCTAGCCGAGCCCAACGATGAATCCCCTGCCAATGTTGATGCAGCAGTAAGTACCATTTTAAAAACACTTATAACCCTTAACCAAACAATAACGTTTTAGCACTTTATTGCAGACGAATCTGGAAAATATTGTGGGAAAAGAATAAATTGCCCTTGACCCAGAGGGGGAACGCTGAAGCGTTTTTATTGCATGGTGCTGTAACTGTGTTACACTTTGTATCATCCCAGTCAAATGTACTTAAACATTCTTAAATCATTTGCTATCTTATATCCAATTATATACCAATGATTGATTAATTCAGCCTAAATAACTACTGTGCCAACAGTTCAAACCACACCTGACAGGAAAAGAAATTTGTATTACCATGCAAGCAAATATGGTCCCATATATTGTCTTGTTTTATAAGAAAAATTTGCATTTCCTTAAACTTCTATCTTGCGAGATACACATTTTCTTATGTGACTCAAAGCTTATTTAATCCTCTGGAAAAATGCTTTGTCAACATGTTACCAGGGTTACTGGGTATCAATCATTACAGGGTGCTTTTCGTATCATAATTCCATTAATTCCGGTAATGCCACAATCCCACACAGGAATGTCGACGTAAAATAACAAAAAAACGGTATCAGTTTGAGGCACTAAACTACCAAGACGTCAACCCTCTCACAACTCACAGGCCAGTGACGTTAGTGCAAAATTTTATCTTCTTACGGAATACAATCAACTCTAAACTTCTTATTAGTTATTCAATGATAACGTAACTATATCCTTTCCAATTATAATTTCGAATGCCAAAACTTACTAACTACATAAGACAATTGAGATTGTGTGAAACTCAAGATAAACACAAAACATAAGAAAACATGTACATGTCAAGAAATACAATAAAGCATAATTAAACGTCCCATTACCAAAGTATTACTGGATGACTATTACCAGGTAAATATAACTGATAAAAGTTGACCTGGTTACAAACATATTGCATTTATACAATAAGAAAACATTGGAAAATGCTTTTGTCATATGTTTAAGAATTAACGGCAGACAAACTAGATGATTTATAGTAAAACACTTTTTTCATTTTCAGAAAATGTGGCGAGAAAGCTATGATGAATTTAAAAAACGAGTTTCAAAATGTGTTAGAAAAAGCCAGGAAGCATTATAATATTCATTTATATAATAAATGTTTTTAAAGTGAGTATTTAACCTTTTTTTCCAAACTTATATGTAACACGGTGATTCTCCTATACCATAGGACTGGATCATCTTCATTTGAATCAGAGAGTAATGATTTGTTATAGAATGTGTAGTGATAATTCAAAACCATTACTTCTTACTGACTCTGGTATTTACAGTGAAACATAATTGACTGCTATGATATGTATCTAATCTTGTATTTAGATATGATATCAATGATATCACTATGAGTAGACGTATGACCAATTAAATAACCCCTCAATCAAGCATGCCAATTAAATTTTACATTGACTGTTCTTTTCTCAAATTAATTGTCCCAGCTGTTTCTATCTTTAATCTTGTTTAGGAATTGGAAGTACATAAAAGTGATATTTAATATATGCCAAATCCCTTTAAAATTGGGTTGCTTTAGATTGACAGTTTTGTTTGCTTACCAATGAGTGATGAGATAAAAATAAATTCTATTGCCTTGACTTCATTAATTGATTTATACAGAAAGAATGGCTTGGATGTTGGTGGTAGTGGGGGAATGGCAGTGGTAAAGTTTTAGAAATGACTTTTAGCTGAACTATTCAACGAACAAGAAGACTAAACTACACACTGGGCCTCGGCGTCAGTGTCACACCTTGGTTAAGTTTTTACATGCATGTTTGTATCTCATCAACTACTGTATGGAATGGGTTGATACTTATCACATGTGTTCAGGGTCATAATCTAAGGCCTCTGACCAAGAGTCATATCTCTTGTCTTGAATTTAATTAAATTATGCGGCCTTTTGTACTAACAAAAAACTTGGATAAATTTCTACATGCAAGTTTGCATCTCATGATTTTCTGTATGGAATGGTTTGTTACTTCATACATGTTTAGAGGGTCATAGTCTAAGATCCATGACCAAGTTTTATATCTCTTGTTTTGAATTTAAACATTATGCAGTCTTTTGTACTTAGAAAGTCTTGGTAAAGTTGGTATGTGCAAATTTGTATCTCATGAACTACTATATTGAATGGGTTGATACTTTACACATGTGTACAGTGTCATTCTGTAAGATCCCTAACCAAGTTTTATATCCCTTGTTTTGAATTAAGCAAAGTATGTGGCCTTTTGTACTTAGAAAAATCTTGGTTAAAGTTTTGCATACAAGTTCGTATCTCAACACCTATCGGAAGAAATTATTTGAATCTTGGCACCTGTATTCAGAGTCATCTGAAAGGTCCCTTACAAAGGTCTATATTTCTTCTTTTGGTTTAAAGCGAATCATGCCCCCTTTTGTACTTAGAAAATATTGTTTTAAGTTTTTACATACAATTCTCAATCTAAACAACTACTCCAGTGATCGGATTGAAACTTCACATATGTATTTAGGATCATGATCTAATGTCACTGACAAAATCCCTAAACTACGGTGGCATAGAGGTGACATGTATGCGATTTTTTTTTCGTTGTTCCAAAAAAAAAAAAGTCGAAATAACGAAAAATTAAGTCGTTATTTTGAGTTAGTAAGTCGAAATAATGAGATAACTAAGTGGTTATTTCGACTTACTTTCGTATAATGCAATTTTTTTTTTGGTGTTCCAAAAAAAAAGTCGAAATAACGAAAAATGAACGGGGTTTTTATGTCTGTTAAATTTCATTAGTGTATGATCTACATTTCCATAGAGCGTCTATCGTACACTGGTTAACCACGCCCCTCCTGGCAAAACTATCGCTCAGTATTTAAAAGTACGAAATAAACCATGCGTTCCGCGACTGTTAATCGCATGTCAAAAATATACTTTGTAACGAACAATTTCTCCTTTTGTCACAATATTTTCTTCTCAATTTCAAAGAGAAACTGTCATTTTTCATAAATTATATGTGTTGTCTACTGATGCTTTCAATTTTCAACCACCAAATTCTGTATGAGAAATGACTCCATGATGTGTAGACAATCAAAGCAAAAATAATGAATGGTCAACGTAAACTTAGAGAATATAACCTTTTATTTACTAAATCTTTAAAATTAAAAGTATGGTCTATGTACCCTGGTGCGTACACAAAACAGGAGTGGTTTACATTGCGTCACGCTGTACGTCATTCACCCCGGTAGATTTCAAATAAATTCGCTAAAATACAACAAACCATCTGATTGGTCAACTATCTTGTTATAACGACTTAGTTATCTCGTTATTTCGACTTAACTATCTTGTTATAGCGACTTAGTTATCTCGTTATTTCGACTTACTAACTCGAAATAACGACTTAATTTTTCGTTATTTGGACTTTTTCTTTTTTTTGGAACACCAAAAAAAAAAATCGCATACATGTCACGTCTATGCCACTGTACTAAACTGTGGTTTTCATTTTGATTAATTTTTGTACTTAAAAAATCTTGGTTTAAGTTTTGGATCAATTTTTTTTTTTCTTATAAACTACTCTAGGGAATGGATTGAAACATTATACAGACTAAGGATGGTAATGAAAGGTTACTTAGAGTGCAATAACTCTGCTGTTGATTTGAAACAAATTATACTAGTTTCGTGGTTTAAGTTTTGTGTGCATCCTCATATTTTAGAAACAAATAATATTTCACTTACCTATACCCCTCTCCGTATAGTCGAGCGCTCTTGTCTTGTGAAGAGCCCTTGTTTAACTTCTGCAGTGCATTTGAATATGGACCAACCACCACTTTCCTTGTTTAACTTCTGCAGTGCATTTGAATATGGACCAACCACCACTTTCCTTATAAAGATGAGTTAACAATTTGCTTTTTGTCTCATTTCAGATTTCATCACAGACAGAGTTAAATCATCAGGGAATTACATGCAATATTTGATAGAAAAAAAAAGCTTTTGTTTCCATTTTGCTTACTGTCTTATGTCTTTAACTTTCTTCCATAACTATCAACTTTGCACACAAAAATATGAATATCTGTCTTATAGTTAATTTTTATTTAAAGCTGGAAGATTTGATTTTGGATGTTTTTTATTTCTTTTTTTGTAGACATTGTTGCCTTACTGCAAAAGCCTTTGTGTTGTAGTATCAAATTATTTTGATTTTTTTTTCTCGCAATGGAATTACATCATGCATTGAGTGTGTGTTTTGATGATTATATTTTTTTTTCGTACAAATTGTTGGAGCACATGTCTGATGAAAGATTGATATCACCCACTGGACACTACAGCTATGAATGTGTGTACTTTTTTCATATTTGTAGTATTTGATACAAGTCTACACTAATTGGAATTCCCTGTATTTGTTGATTTATAAAAAATAGTAAATCATAACTTTTTTCAATTGTTTTCTGTGCATCTTTCTCCGATATCCCAATTAAAAGGGATAAGTCCTTAAAGCAGGCAAATAAGTGGGATAAATCCTTACTGCTGGCAAATAAGTGGGATAAATCCTTACATGCTGGCAAATAAGTGGGGTAAGCTCTAATTGCAATTGAATAAGTGGGATAAGCTCTTACTGCAAGCAAATAAGTGGGATAGACATTGGTACAAGCAAATAAGTAGAGTAAGCTCTTACTGCTGACAAATAAGTGGGATAAGCTTTTACTGAAAGCGAATAAGTTGGGTAAGCCCTTAGTGCAAGTAAATAAGTGGGGTCAGCCCTTACTACAAGCAAATGATTGAAGTAAGCGCTTATTTCAAGCAAATGAGTGCAGTTAGTCTTTAAGCCAGCAAAAAAGTCGAGTAAGCTGTTATTTCAAGAGATTGGAGTAATACATTACTGCAAGCAAGTGGAGTAAGCCCTTTTTGCATGCAATTAAGGGGCCCAACTCTTTACTACAAACAAATAAGTGTAGTAAGCCCTTTCTGCCAGCAATTAAGTGGGATAACTCCTTCCTGCAAGTAATAAGGTAGGGGAAGCTTTTACTGTAAGCAATTGAGTGAATAATGATAACCCCTGCTTATCTTAAGGTAGAATTCCATTAAACCACCATTTTAAACTAATTCTTCCGTTGGACTACTTTGGTTGTTCTTGGTAATGCATCGGTTTTGGCCGAAACTATTCTGTGTAAAGCAAATAGTTACGGCACCGACCAATGTAAACTCAGAACAACCAAAGTAATCAGATGGAAGAAATAGTTTCAAAATAGCGGATTATGGGTATTCTACCTTAATTTCACCCATACGAAGAGTGAGCAGATAGCTGTATTATCATCCCTTCATACAGGAGTTGTTATCAGTCTAAATTGGAGGCCCAAGGTGACAACCATCATACAGTATGAAAAATGATATTTTTGTTTTGAAGATAGGAAAATATCATTTCAGCAAAATAAGAAACAAATTGTCATAATTTATCCCCATTATGCTGAAATGATATCTTATGGTATTGTCTTGCATTAACTTTAATTCATTATCAAATCATTAAGTGATAGTCATGGCAGCAGACAATTTTCTTGAGCAATAAAGGTTAGGACCTCTTTGAAACTTATTAATGATTTAATGCTTGAGTAAAACCTTTTTCACAAACGTAAATGAGGGCATATTGATGAAGATAATGAAAATTTAGTCATTTTTCTTTCACTGTAAGGGAAAGATTTTTCACTTAACCCTTAGTAAGCTTGCTAACTTTCTAAAAACAGCATTGTCTGCTTCATAAAACCTTTGAATATCTGCTTTATTTTAATGAAGAAAGATACTCAGAGTAGCCAACAGGTTAGATCACAGGCCAGCCGCCAATTAACTTGGCATCTGGCCTGGATCTAACCTGTTTGCATAAGCATGAAGTATATTCTAGCTCTATAAAAGTTAGACTTCAAATCCAATGTGACAAAAAACAACATGATTTTGATAACCAAATTCATGAACATAGCACATAGTTGTTAAACTTAAAGCCTGTATGTATGCCCTACATATGAATGAAGGGGGTAGGCATAGCATATACAGTTGATAGTACATGTACTATGAGTGTTCAATGTAAAACTACAGCAAGTCTTTCAACTCTGTGTAGAGTTACTATAGTTTTGCATTGAATCATCAATGTAAGATAATCCAATGAAACATGTACTGCAATTGCCTCATTTCTAAAGTTAAAGCAGTTGCATCCCTTCAACATCTTTCTCTTTTCTATTTTACTTCTTGTATAAGATGTTTTCTATGAGACGGAAGCAAGTGTACAATAGCATTCTGTGCAACTTTTTATAGTGCTACGTTGTTGAGATGTTTTTCCCTCCATCATTTGTATACCAGTGTTATATAATTGTTATGCCAGTGAATATTCTGTGAAAGAGATGAGTGTATACTTGAAATTTGACTTGGTCTTTACGTATTGATCCTTTACCAAGCACCAAATTTTTGACAGTCCAAAATTGAAAGAGTTTGCAGAAGACATTTCAAAATATGATGAAATTGGAAAATTAACTTCTGATAGGGTAAAAAACATTGTTGGAATTTCTTCTTTTTTAACAATGTTTTCAGAGTCGTCTGCAACAAACTGGTTAAATGTTGTTATTGTTTGGTAGTGGGTTAAGTCATTTTTTCCATATGAGATATGATAGATCAATCAACAACTGACCAATAATTCATTTTATGATAAATAAAATTTGTGCTTTATGATACCTTTAACCCTTTCCCAAACAACAAATTTTGGACTGTTCCAAATTGAAAGAGTTTGCAGACGACATTTCACAATGTGATGGAATTGAAAAATATTCTTCAGAAAGAGCAGAAAACCTTGTGGGAAAAGGAGAAATTGCTTGTTATGAATGTTATGTTTTCCAAAGTCGTCTGCAACAAAGTCGTCAAATGTGGTTATTGTTTGGGAAAGGGTAAATAATAACTTGGTGGAAACCATATCTACACAAGGTTAAGTATCATAGCTTTCCACAAAGACAAGAATGTTTGAAACTAATGATTAATTTAAATTCATGTTGACCAATTATCAGCTGAAGCCATGTTTGTGTTGTTGAAGAAGACTATAACCCTTTGCCAAACAGAAATTTTTTCGACTGTCCCAAATTGAAAGAGTTTGCAGACGACATTTTAAAATATGATGAAATTGAAAACTAATCGTCTGATAGGGCAGAAAACATTGTGGGAAAAGGAGAAATTGCTTGTCACAAGCAATTTCTCCTTTTCCCTCAATGTTTTCTTCAGTCGTCTGCAACAAAGTTGTCAAATATCGTCATTGTTTGGGAAAGGGATAAAAAAAAATTGAGGCAATAGGAGAAATTGCAAAGGCTTTTTATGTGTTTGGAAAATGTATGTAATTTGTTTGTTAGTGCTATATGGCTTCAAATTGACCTGCTCAGTTGAAATGAGGCAAATGAAGACAGCCTTTTTATCCCATCATTTCTAAAAAGGAAACAGTCAGTTGAATGGAAAATAACACATTTGATATTCGGCAGATGAAAAACCAGAACAATCCCTTGGTACTTACTATGACTGCAATGATGCAAAGAAATGGATGAAAATGTCTAATCTAAATCCGCTTTAGAAAATATTTGTGACAAAAGTGGAGGGAGATAAGTATTAAATGATTATTTGATTCAAGTCAGAAATAGTTTTAAATCATTACAAAGGATGCAATTAGGGAAGATATTTTGTTCATTCAAAGCTCTTTTTTGGGGTTGATTATAGAACAAGCAATGTATCTCTGTATTGCACATCAAGTTTCAATTCTTACTGTCAAGCTTTGTGTGTTGCTTTCATTTTGAGTAAATTTAGTTAGCCTTTTGTTGTTGTTGTTGTGTTTACTTTTGCATGAATAATTATCAACAAATTGCACATTTACAATTATATGATGTATGTCTACATGGTGGGGTGTGTGTGTGTGTGTGTCAGGAGAAAAATAAACTTTTGAGTGGACTGCAAATGTTTTATTTAAATGAGTGTAATTTGTACATCAGGTTTGAAATAAATGTGACAATAAACTCATATATAATAAAGTTATGGTGTATTGAGTATCTATTTAAAACTGTAGTAGATTCTTTAATATGCAAGTGCTTTATGTCATATGGGTCTGAATTTATCCTGGGGTCAGTACTATGTGATAAATTACAGAGTACTGAACCCAGGATAATTACAGAACCCTATAATTTTGGCAACCTGAATCACTTAAAAGCATACTTGCGCTCAGAAAAACTGCAAAACTGAGTAATATGAGTTATAAATTATGATAGAATATGTTGAAACATAGCGAATAACCACAGGATCATGACAATATAACACCGGCACTATTTATTATCGATTTTCCAAAGTGCTTTTTTAACAAATGAGGTGCCCAACAATTCAACTTCATTGTTTACATTCGAGATACTGGTACATCTGAAATAGCAAGGAGCACCCGCATTAACGAGTAGCAATCACCTGGTCAGAAAAATCATGTGAAACATGTAAAAATGCTGTCATTTATCCAATTTTAACAATGTGAACATTCAAAATGGAGAATTAATTCTGTTTTATTGGTTCCCAAGGTTTCTCGGCGGACCTAGATTTATAGCTAATTGTTAACTAACAGTATAGAATTCACTATTTTAAAAGCATCACATGGATGTGTTACAGTCTCAATTCCTCTGTATAAGGGCATTTAAAGTACTTTTAAGTTGATTTTTAATCATTTTAGAACTCACAATTTTAGTGTAAATGAGCGCAAGTATGGCTTTAAGCTTTATAACTTTTGTTGTATTTAAAGAAAACGAAAGTTCTTGCTCATTATCAGATTTCAACTACTTTCTAATTGCAGTTTTTTGGATTGGAGCTTTTAACAGTATTTTAGTTTTATCATGCCAACCAATAATACTATTGAGCTTCTTACATTTGTTCACTATTTCTAAACTAAATAGGGTCTTGGGTGGCCTAGTTCTAAAGTAGCGGATTTTGAAACTCAGTTATGTCTGGTTCCAGCCCAACAGACACCTCTTGTTTTGTTGGAGTGACCTTTGGCAAGTGACTTCAGAGCCCTAGCCAAGTACTAGTGGATTGAGGAAAGCCGTTACACCTTACAAACATTTCCTCACTTGTACTAAACTGAGTGCTTTCCTGCACTAACATATTTATCAAATAGCCATGGATACATGAATATCATTGAGTAAACTCCTTAATACACTGAATAGAAAGTTGAACACGGCAGTTCAAACAGGGGTTCAAACTCTGACACCTGTATTCCATGTCCGATTTTTTACCAACTTCACAATTTGAGCTTGGCTTTGCAAGTAGCGATCTGGAGACAAAATGCAACCTTTTCCTGTATATATTTATAAGCATTGAAATGTTACCGAAAGAGAGATTGGTCTTACTGATCAATTTTTCCTTTTATCTTTATGATTTTTTCCCAAAATTAGTAAGATATTTTTGTATACTTCCATTACATCAAACATCATTCTGCTGATGAATTCAAGTTATCAATGTTTTCACATGACACATATATTCTTGGTGATTTCAGATAGGAAACATTGTGAAAAAGAAAAGAAAATATTGGCCATCAGCAGTTTCTCAATAATTCACACCGTACATAAACACAAGAGTAACATGCAGTAGTAGTCGAGGCCACATTTGTCTAAAACCCATTAAGTTGACATTACGAAACAAAGTCAATAGTCCATATGTATATCTTTCACAAACAGCTTGGACTAAGTTGAAGCTTAATTATACTAGTCAAACTTTGGTTATTCGAAGGACCATAGGTAACAAACTTATCACAACAGATGACCCGTTTCTTAAACGCAAATGTTTCTAACCCCACCCATCTTGTCATTGTGGTTATTGCTTTTATGAAATGTGAGATCCATGAGCATTTCTACTTGGTTTGTGTGTTTGCTTCCTGGAATAAGCATACGGAAGATATATTTAATGCGCCATTCATCAACATACTCAAGAACCGTCTAGACAAGTTCATGAAAGACGATCAATATGTAATTATACTGAAAATCAAATCATGGGCAACAACTCTGTAGGGGGGTCATTAAAGATCAGTAATCTTTAGACTACCCTGGATATGTATGTATGTAAAACCAGAGATATAAGAGATAACTAAGTGTCATTTATCTAAATTAGAAATTAAAGATGAGTCAGGTATAACAATTTATTAACTTTTTATTCATAAAAAACTGTAATCCTTAAAAATGTACATGATTACACATTGATCAATATCTATACATGTATATGTTTATTTTTCAGTGATATACAATGTACTTACAGTTCCTACCAAGAAATCATACAGAACATCCAATCTATGTGTTAAGTTTAAACTGCATAGTTATGATTAAGTCACTTTCTAAACAACAGACAGAACCCATAAAACCCTCAGTAATTCTTAAAGTGCTTCATTTTCAATTAAATCGCTTAGTAGAATATCATTATTCTTAACAAATTAAAACAAAAAACAAATAAAAATTGAACAAGTAGTTATCATAACGCATATAATGTACACAACTTATGGCCTCCCCCTGGTGTTTATTTTTAAAAGTGTTTTCATTAACTCAGGAAAATAAATATGATGAACATTAGATATTTACTAAAGGAAAAGAAACATTTGCTAAATCAAACATTAACCTTTTTAAGTCCTTGAGAAATACATGTATACTAAAGAGGAAACACTTCATATATATTTCTCGTTTTTATATTCAAAGAAATACTCAAAAAACCAGTAGCTGCTTAAGGCATGTCTTCTCAGTATCTTAATACCACAAGAAAATGTTAAAGTTCATTCTTTATTTATGTTCTGTTTTTTCTACCAATTTGGGCCAGTTACGAAGTTCAATATTAGGGAATAATAGGAGCTAAATACATGTCAGAGAAAAAGGTATGTATCAATGATGTAGCTAGAGCTACTTGAAATTAATATCAGTCTCAGATCTCACAAGTCACAACTTAGTAAATCAATTTTTTTTTTTATTGAAGTAGGTATTTTCAGGTGTTGAAATCACATGACCAATGTTTACGATCTTATGTTCGAACAAAATGACCTTGCTCATGACGGGGCAGGTAGTTTTTGCTTTTTTCACCTACTTTTGCCAATTATCGCAACATTGTGTACTCGCATGAGTTGATCATCAACTTTCCTGTTCTGCTGGTATATGATAACCTATGCTTTATAACAGCTCTACATCTAACACTGGGCAGAGAAATTCCAGTCGAATACCACTGTTTTGGACATGTGCACCCATTGCCTGCGATTTCTCTGGTGACGATTAGATGTAACGCCATTATTAAGCATGGGAAATTATATACCATCAGAACCAGAAAGTTGATGGTCAACTCATCTTGGTACACAATTTGGCTATCATTGGAAAAAGGAGGTGAAAAAGCAAACATACCTTTGGCACAGTCATCTTGTTGACATAAGATCGTAAACATTTGTCATGTGATGCCCCCGCGTGATTTAATTATCAAAATCATCAATCATTATCATCCATATAATTTACCAATTATCACAAAGAAAATAACCTTTATTTTTTAAAACTTAATCATTTTGCTTTCCAGTAGGAGCAGTCATAAAATCTCATTAAGGAACTTGGTTAAACATATTGTAGGCATTTCTGTAAGGTTGATAAAGTTGAGTCTTTGTACCCTCCTCCAAAATGGTTCCTGAAATAGTTAAAACATGACATCTAGGTCTTTTTATCACAGTAGAAGGTAATGTGATTGACAAATACCTTAAAATAAGTTTCAGATCATCTTTCAATAGCTTGATGAAATTCAAAGCCCCTGATAAACAGTTCTCCTTTAACCGTTATAGTGCTGGAACCAACTCCATGTTTATGCAAACAGATTAGATTCAGGTCAGCCCCCAAGTACATGTAAACTGGCCTGTGATCTAACCTGTTTGCTACTCTGAGTATCTTTCCTCAACAAAATAAAGATGATATTTAAGGTTCTAGAAAGCAGACAACACAAAAATTTATATTTAGAAAATTAACCAGCATTCTAAGGGTTAAAACCCAATACAGACTAGAACAAGAAACTAAAGAAGTGAAGGATGTTATTTCGTTTGGCTCCTTGTAAGAAATGCTGTGGCAAAATCAAAACATCCACATGTCTTTTATTCAAATTAGTGAATTTGGCACAAAAGTGAATCTGAAAATATGAATTTGGAATGATGTGTTGACACGTTTTGGAATTGAAAGCTAAGAAAAGAATCCAAAATATATACTCTCCTTTTTAACCTCTTTTTTTATAATCTTGTTTATTGAAAAAAGGCCATTTTTTTTATTCTCCAACACACATTCATTTATACACGTGTTTGTATACTGAAACAATCATCTGCAAATGTCATTAATTAAAATAACTACATTTTTTTAAAGTACTGAAGAAGTACTGGTATCGTGGCCCAGCAATATTCCAGCACACATACATACATAAAAGGCTTATTTAATAAATCTGTAATGAACAGAGCAAATAATCCTCTCTAAGACACAATCTCTAAACCCTCTCTAAAACACTGTCATCCACCAACCAGTTCTGCTGTCTTTTTATTTACCTTCATGATCGCTATAACAATGCATAAAGTTCCCAAATTTGCATATACGTTCCGAGAACGTTACATAACATAACTTCCGAGAAGCCCCATCCCAAGTCTTGGCCCTTGAAATATTTGTTGGAAAGGCAACTCCGATATATGGTGGTCTTCATCCAACCTCTGTCACCAATGGAATGAACAGAGCAGATAACCCTCTCTAAGACACAATGACAACAGATCAAGTAAAAACACTGTCGTCCATCGATCAGTTGTGTTGTCTATTTATATACCTACATGTTCGCTATAACAATGCATGTTCTTAGATTTGCAAAAATGTTCCAAGAACGTTACAAATCATCTGGGTTTGTCATTGAAGTTGTACACAGACCACTCTGCATGTTTCATTGGTTTTCCAGGATGTAGCAGAGCCATCAATTTACCCAATTTTAATTAATTTATTTATATGGGATTTTACATCAGATAAACATTATTTCAGTTACGCTGCAATGCCTGACTTAAACAATGGAGGAAGACCCCATACTCAACTGCCCATAAGGGCTGGTCAACCCTGAATGAACCATTGTCATGCGGTAAGTCAATCAGGAGACTGCCTCTCATGAAAATCCAAATGCGATCACTGAGATTCAAACAAATGCTGAGACAGACCATGTGATTTAAGTCCCATTTTTTATAATACAGCTGATTTTTGTACAGATACACTTACCAATGATTGATATAATGAAATAATTTGTAGAGATCCTTCCTCTTCCTATATCCTGGCGCTCTTGGAATAACCTTGTGATAGGCTTCATAAAACTTGCTATCAAACCCACCAAACAGGAACGTTATTGCGAGGTCAAACTCAGAGTGTCCGTAATAACTGGCCGGGTCAAACACAACTAGAGTAGGTGAGAGAAATGGTCACAAAACTCATATTAACCTGTCCCATAAAACAATTTTTCAACTGTCCCAAATTGAAAGAGTTTGCAGATGACATTTCAAAATGTGATGAAATTGGAAAATAATCTTCTGATACGGCAGAAAACATTGTGGGAAAAAGAAATTGCTTGTTTTGAGCAATTTCTCCTTTTCCCTTAATGTTTACTAAATTTGTCTGCAACAAAGTGGTCAAATGCCGTTATTGTTTGGGAAAGGGGTAAACCAATGCCTACACATAAACACACAGCAGGGCTTTTATTTCTTAATTTGAGAAGAGGTTTTAGACTTATTACATTTTGGAAGAATAATCACACAATTTGTAAACCAATCATTTGTTTTTTGGAAAAAGAGCATACTGTCTTAAGAAATCAGGCATAACAACTGATCAGATTTATCCAATGAAAACAACTCTGATATGATAAAGAAGCCCCCATATTGATTGTAGCAAAACAACTTTCATTGTATTTTCTTTTTCAAATAAAAATCTAAAATGTAATATCTAAATAATCATCTAATCATTAAGGAATCAGATATTTATCACAACTTATAATTTCACTATCATGTGTGAGTTACCAGCCAAATATAATAATTAAACTCATGTTCAACACTTTCATATATATTGAACTATTCAACTTGTACACACACTGGAAACATGTTATAAGCCAGCACAGATAAAGCTAAATTTGTAACCCTACACTTATGTAGGAGGTGCAATTTTCAGATCATGGGAATACCGAGTAGTTACGATTGATAACAGTTGTTGTCTGCATTTATTTTCAAATTGGACCAGAAGCAAAATGGCATTAGCTTATATCTTTATTCTAGTGGGTAACCATAAGATTCATATTGGTTTTAAAATATTGCTTGCAATATACTTTGATATGCAACTTATATATACGATTATGATTGTTTGAATAACCCTTAGAATGCTGGGTAATTTTCTAAAAAATAGATGTTTGTGTCGTCTGCTTTCCCAAACCTTAAATTATCTGCTTAATTTCAATGAGGAAAGATACTCATGGTAGCAAACAGGTTAGATCACAGTCCAGCCTCCAATTTACTTGGCGGCTGGCCTAGATTCAACCTGTTTGCATAGGCATGAAGTCGGTTCCAGCACTATAAGTATTAAGACAAAGGTCCCTTTTTAGACAACAGTACCCAGTATTTCATATTTACTTGTGTTGCTGTGTTTCTATCATAAGAAGCTACAGTCAAACCTGTGTTAAGAGGCCAGTCTATGGACCTGAGAAAATTGACTGTTTAGGACAGGTTGGCTGCTTAACACAAGTTGATGTACACTATAAGTCCAACAATGGGACTTTCTGTGGTTGGCTGCTTTGAAGGATGGTTGCTTAACACAAGTTGGACTGTATCATATTTATATAAAAGATTTTGATGCTTTAACAGAACTGATTAAATACGATAACATACCTGGTCCTGATTCATTTTCACAAGCATTTCCGGACCACAAGTCACCATGCATTAGTGCTGGCGTTATCTCTATCCCTTCAAAGAACTTGGGGTAATTTGGCTTAAGCTTTGTCCACAAGTCCCGGGCTTCTTTTCCATCACCCTGTTGAAGATCATACTAGATGGTATATAACAAAGTGGATTCATGTATAATATATTATTGATTCTAAAAACTGTTCAATTCAATAAACCTTTCCTTAACCCTTAGAATGCTGGGTAATTTTCGAAAATAGATTTGTGTGTCGTCTGCTTTCGAAAACCTTAAATATCTGTTCAATTGTGTTGAAGAAAGGTTCTCAAATTAGCAAACAGGTTAGATCAAACTCCAGCTGCCAATTTACTTGGCGGCTGGCCCGAGTCTAACCTGTTTGTATAATCATGAATTTGGTGCCAGCACTAATAGGGGTATAAGCAATTAACTGTTTTTAACTATACTTCATCGTAATTAGAACCCTACCGGAGAGAGGCGATGTGGTTTCAAGTTCTGGAACCACAAGGCCAAAGAGGCACCAGGAAAATTACTACATATCAAAACGACTGTGATCGGTATGTAATTGAAAGTTTTAATTAACAATTTTGTGAAACACAAAAACACTGGTCAAGCTGGGTAGAATCATCGTCATTCTGCAATCAGTCAGGAGACTACCTCTGATGAAAATCCAAATCCCTCACCAGAAATTAAACCCACGCCAAGAAAGGCCATGTGATATCAAGCTCTGTACTCTAACCAAAAGGCCATCAAAGCCCCAGGAAAATTACTGCATTACAAAGCAACTATGATATGTTTGTGAAACACAGATTTAAAGGGATATTCACACAATTGTTGTTGCAATAAGATGTTCATGGAATTTTGCCTATCTCTTATTTGAACATTTATGAATTCAATGGTGTAAAGAAGAGATGGGGTCACCATATTAACTTTTTTACAAATCGGCTCTAGAAGAAGTGACCGTTAGCACTTTTAGGCATATTTTAGGGGAAAATAAGAAAACTTGGTTTTTTATTGATAATTCATTTATTTTTAAACATTCAGCTATTCTTTTATGTTCTATCTAATAAAATATATCACACAAACAGAAAATATACCTGATTTTAAACATTTTACTAAAAATTCTTCATGATTGGCATGTTTTTAGTGCCTTTTGAAGCGTTCGATTTTCGGAGTTTTCAGAAAGTTTGTTTAGAAAAATTGTCATAAAATCATTATTACCAATAAGAATGTCACCAAACTACACATAAATCAAGTTTTGGAAACAAGCAATCAGAAAATGTTAAGAAATAGGTAGGTTACCATGCTTACTTTTACTCAAACCACAAAAAAGTAAGTATACCCCCATTGCTTTTTTAGGCGCGAAAACTCTAAAATATCTTCTGCAGTCTAACATGTCTCAGAACTTCAAATTTATTCACAACATACCTTTAAAACATATATACCTTAGTTAATTTTAATGTTTCTCAATGTTGTTACTTTCAACTGTCATATTTTTATTTGCTAATGAGGGAATTCCAACAAGAAAAATAAAAATTGTAGACCTCGATCAGGTGCGACAAGGGAAGTAATTCGTAGCCAAAATCAACGTCTAAAACGCGGGCCGGATTATCGATCGTTATCAGAAATTCCTTATCGGCGCTAGGTGGTGCATGATATGGGCGAATAACCCTTTAAAAGACCCTGACCTTTTGATCCAGCATGTCCAAATGTTTTTCTATCTTCTTTGCATAAAAAGTCTGAAAATAAACATTCAAACACACGATATATGCTTGAAATGACCCTTAACTTTTTACCAACTGCAGAGAACATTTTCTTACTTGAAGCAAACAACTTAAGAAAAGCTTTGTAAACATGTGAAAACCTTTCATTTCTTCTATTGTGATATATGAATAGATAGAAAAGGTATTGTGGCCAAAGTAGAAAATTCTTGTGACAAGCAATTTCTCCTTTTGCCACAGTGCTTTTTAAAAGTTGTCTACTGCAAGACCGAAAAATGTGGCGTTAGGAGGTAACGTGTTAAACTCATTTGTAATGCATCAGACAACATAAAAAGCAATCATTACAAAGAAAAGCTTACTCATTGAAAGCATTTACTCCTTTGGTTATCATGTTTTGAAGCAATACCTTGATTACACAACTCCTCTGACTTTACGATTATATTCAATTCTGACTAGTTCTAAAAATTCAAATCATAAGGAAGAATGGGTCAAATTTGTAAAAAACGATAAGTGACAAAACAGCGATTTCAAGATTAACTGTAATAACTCCTTAGGTTGCATGGAGTGAGTATTTATATGGAAATAGCTTTTTATGATACATCAATCTGAACGACTTCATTGGATAAAAACACCACTGACATAATAATTATGGAAGCTGTGAAATTGCTTCTTGAAAAACTACTTTCCTTGTACTTTTGTTTTCAAATGAAATTACAATATTTTAACAACAGAAGTCTCATTAAGAGATGGCATCAGAGATTTCCGGCGTCTTTGTTAAGTTTTATGATAAACCTACTGATGAGCTCCCCCAAACCCCCAACTACTTTTTCAAATCACCATCCTACTACCAATATTAATGAAACCCCTGAACAGTCATCTTATTTAATTAGAGAAACTAGAGAAACAAAAATAAATCACAACTTATAATTTCACTAGTATGTATGAGTTACCAACCAAAAGAAGTGGTTTGAAATGATGTCCAACACTTCCATATACATGTACATTGAATTACTCAACGTCGATGCTCATAGGAAATGTGCTTTTAGCCGGGACATTTAACACAAAATTTGTAACCCTACACTTATATAGATGTTGTATTCTTAGATCAAGGAAATACCCAAGTGGTTATGAATGATGACACACAGGTGTAACATATGTATTACCGGCCAGTCATCGCACCAAGTGTTATCTAATGGTAGATATCCACAACATGTATGTACTGGAAATCCAAACTGTGACACAAACTGGTCGCTGTTTTCTGTCTTCAGTAATTGGTTGTGTAGATGGAGTCTAGTAAAAGTAGAACTACAAGTTACAAAGGGAATTGGAAATCAGAATGCATATCTTGTCATAAATTATCATATCACATTTTTGGCAAGGATTTATACAGTTTTCATTACAAAACTAAATCTCATAATTCTCACAGAGAAATAATTAGCAATGCTAAATTCCCCATATGTCACAATGTTTCAAGTATTGTCTGCTGTGGAGACCATTCAAGTTGTCTGAATTACGGTAAAGGTAAATAAACTCACAAAACCCTTCCACTCACCTTGCAAGTTGTTCCCCCAGTGTTGCAGAATATTTACTCAACCCTCTCATATCCAAAAACTCCATTACTAGGGCAGCTCCACCCCCTGGCAACTCTATCACCTAAAATTATTACTATACAGTAACACATCCCGAGATTATCAGATTATTGCATGCTTTATTCAAACAACTACCAGTTACAATAGGGGTTTGTAGTTTTCCTGGGGTCAGAACTATGTAAAATACTGTACAAGGTATAGTACATTACATCATAAGTACTGACCCCAGGAATACTACAGACCCCTATGCTCGTCCCCTCTTCCTTCACATATTGAAGGCTTAATGCAAGACTTTGGTAAGTCCTTCACAAATACTATAGTTTTACAATGAACTCAAGATATACAAGATATGCTTTTAACCACAACCCCAATAGTCGGTTGTTGTAACCAATGCGAATGTACCAATGGACCAATTAAGCAATATCTCCATTTTGTCTCAAAGCATTCAAACCAAAGTCATCAAATGAATATAACTTTATGTTACTACAGCTATATGGTAATTGGTTACGTCACGTGGGCTGTCAAGTGCCTGTCACGTGACGATGTACACCTAACTTAGAAGATACTAGCGTCATTGTCCATTTTTGTTTTCAGCATGTAGTCTTAGTATAATGTGAGCATCATGTGACCGGTTGTTCATAGCTTGATTTCAGATTTCCCTCTGATTTTTATAAAATGAAAAATGTCAAAATTCATCATATATGCCATTGGTATCACTGCTGAAATGTTAAATTAATCTATATTCCTTTATTTTCGAAAGTTTCAAAAAATAATCCTATGGCGCACAGAAACTTTAAGAAAAATATGTTTGCTATGTTCCTTTCAATTCAGACCACACAGAGAAACAAAAAAGTTTGGGAATGGGATAAACACTCTTACCTTAATGGGTTTTGGACACTTTACTGTCCATGTGTTATAAATTGCATCTAGACTTGCATATTCCCCATCAAACATAGTCTTTGCCTGAAAGAATGGATCACTTTCCAACTCATAATTTAAAGATTAGGTCAAAGTACCAATGGAAAACAGCAATCAACATTGACAAGTTGCTTTACTAATCTTAGGTTCATGAAATATCATCATAGGAGAAGAAGAAAATTGACTACTCAAATAAATGGGGTTTTTTTGTCATAAAATTCCATTAAAAAATTTCAAACAGAAAACAAAGCCAGTTACAAGGCCATGCCCTGATATCACAGAAAGGTTTAACCCTTTCCCAAATAACAAATTTTCGACTGTCCCAAATTGAAATTAACGTGCAATTTTTCCTTTTCAAACAATGTTTTCTGTCCTATACAGAAGATTATTTCTCAATTTCATCATATTTTGAAATGTCGTTTGCAAACTCTTTCAATTTGGGACAGTTGAAAAAAAATGGCGATTGGTAAAGGCTAAAAATGAAAATTAACAAAAATTACATTGTAAACTTTTAAATTGCCGTCTACTGTTGCTTTCAAATTTGACCAGTCACCTTAACCCTTTCCCAAACAACAAATTTTGGACTGTCCCAAATTGGAAGAGTTTGCAGACGACATTTCACAATGTGATGAATTTGGCAAATTATTTTCTGATAGGGCATAAAACATTGTGGGAAAAGGAAAAATTGCTCATCAAGACAATTAACCAGTTTGTTGCAGACGACTTTAGAAAACATTGTGGGAAAAGGAAAAATTGCTCATCATGAGCAATTTCTCCTTTTCCCACAATGTTTTCTAAAGTCGTCTGCAACAAACTGGTTAATTGTCTTTATTGCTTGGGAAAGGATTAACTCACCTGAATGGAGCAATGGGTTTACTATCAATACATACATAAGAATACACTTCTTACACTTACACCAGATTTAGAATTGAATTTGATGAACACCCTCCCATATTTATCTGTATCATATGCCGATCCAGAGCTGATACAACCACCTCCACTGAGACCTACATTGATCAATTTGGTCAGTCCAAGAGCCTCGCTTATAACTTTTTCATCTGTTTTACTCATGGCTGCTGATTTTCAAAAGTTTGACCTCTTCCCCCTTTGATGTGGCTTCTTAAATAAGAGAGAGAATGGTACAGTTTGTATAAATTTATTTTGCCTTCACTTACACTGTAAGTTTGTAACCCTTTCTTTAACCCTTGTAGTGCTGGAACTGACTTCATACTTATGCAAACATGTTGGATCCAGGTAAGCCACCAATTTACTTGCTGTGATCTAACCTGTTTGCTACTCTGAGTGACTTTCTTCATCAAAATTAAGCAGATATTAAAGGTTTTGGAAAGTAGACAACACAAAGATCTATATCAAGAAAATTACCCAGCATTTTAAGTGACAAAATGAGCTAAACTGAATATTGATGTGTTTTCGCACATGACCTGATAATTTTACAAGCAATAGTTTCCATCTGATTTAAAAGAAAATAATAGAAAGAAACATATTCATATTTTTCCTAGTCAAACTAATTTGACGCGTTGGAAAATATCGAGAAATCTTTGTATCTGGAAATATCTCCCGACAAGTCAAGCTTTCGAATGATTCCTTTAATGGAAGACAAATACGACAAAAGTTTTGTCTCAATCAACGTTTGAAGACCCATTTTGCCATTGTTATTGAAAGTTATCATATCATTTTACTCACAGTTGTGAATCAATCCTTTTTTCAATCCATCGATTTTCTATTTCTATGGGCTAACAAATATAAGATTACTTGTATCTAGCAACTTGAAGTAGAGCAGTCTATTCCACATATTAACTTTGAAAGAACGGTTTAATTAACACAATTAAGGAGGCGACTTTTTGCTCCCGATAATTCTTTTCAGCCCATGCGCACTGGAATGGGAAAAACCTATTAAACAGTTTTTAATTGTTTAATTAATTGCAATTGATGTCATTATTTGGGGGTATATAAGTTTATTTTACATATCCAATCAATTGACTTTGAATGGCCATTTGTGCTTTAAATCCGAAAATAAGAATTAAAAAAGTCTGTTTTCAAAGTAACCCCAAATTTGTACCTCATGATGTAGATAGTGAACCTGAAAGAATAAAAGAAATGTTTAACCTTTCAGCCTCAAAAGTTCAGGTGGGAGCATATTCTCTTACTTTAGTACTTATGTTTACTTACAATTAGTTCTTCAGCATTTCAAGTAGATCTAAAAGTGTGTTCCTATGTGACCGTCTTGTCAATGGACCCCTTGTCAATGCAGTTATAAGAATTACACACGACCATAGGGGTCTACAGGGTTTTCCTTTGACTCATTGATTTCTAAATTCTAATTTTGGGGACTTTTGAACCCCTTACTGGACTTAGTTATGGAATTGTGCATGAAAAATAATGATCCTTGGGACTCATAACCAGGAACTTGGAGCCAATTGCTATATATGTCGGGGTCGAGGAAACCCCTGGCTCAGTACTATGTAAATATATTGCATAGTAGTGACTCAAAGATTAATGTAGACCCCCCTTAATACTTGTTACCCACGACTAGCACAAGAAGGCATTTCCCTATTAGCTTACAAACTGCCATGAATTGGATTTCGGGATATTTAAGCCCAAACATAGGTCTCATTACTGACATCGAACCTGAAGTAGACGACATCAGAAGTAGATATTGAAGAAACAGTTTATACTCACGCTTTATTTCAATAATTTATCATCAGATTGTAGAAAGTGTTACCGATGCAAATGGAGCGTCATAAAACAAGGGAAGTAACTCATAACGAATAGAGCTACTATGTCATAACCAGGGTATTAAAAATCCTTTACCAAACACCAAATTTTCGACTGTCCCAAATTGAAAGAGTTTGCAGACGACATTTTAAATTGTGATGAAATTGTCGTCTGCGAAAAGTGGTTAAATTTTGTTATTGTTTGGGAAAGGGTTAACATAGTTTACGTTTCATAAGCATATATCTGCTGCAGAAGTGATTCAAAAAATTACTTGCTGAAAGTTAACACTTTATTGTCTATTTACAACAATTACCATGCTTTCGATCATTTATGTTCGGTTCGGGTACTAATCAATATACAATGTACTATGAAGGGAAAAAGGGGACCGGAGGCAGTTGGACTTGTATGTCACAGAAAACAAGAGACAAGTTATGATGAAAGTGCATCTATTAATGTCGGGCAGAAAAACGTTTTTATGTGTTTGGGTTTTTACAGAGACATTGATAACAGAGGCAATTGTCAGATTTAGTATTTGTTGTCACCTTTTGCTTTCAATCTAGTCATGCCACTTAATTCCATTCCATATGACGTCAAGTGTTTAGTCTGAGGGTCTGATCATCTGTGGAAGGTCCTTAGGCACACAGGGATATGGGTCATACTACCTGTATTAACAATATATATACGTGTATATGTATATATATTGTTAATACAGGTATTATGACCCATATCCCTGTACTTAGACAGGCATTGTTTGTATGGACCCAATGGTAAAGGTAACGGAGGTGTCCAATGGTTAACTTGATAAAGACTCTTTTTCACATTCATTACAGTCCTGAATCAATTGGCAGACTGATAACTTCTGAATATCAGACTTTTAAGATTCAGCTCAGAGTATATATGCATGTGTTCCAGTTGAAGCATGCATACACGTACTCTTTCAAATAGAGTAATTCCTGTTTTATGATTTACGATTAGAATTAGCCGTTAATACCCAATTTAAACTTGTGAGGAATTGTTTAACCCTAAGAATGCTGGGTGATTTTTTAAAAATAGATTTTTGTGTTGTCTGCTTTCCAAAACCTTTAATATCTGCTTAATTTTATTTAAAAAAGATACTGAGAGTAGCAAACAGGCAAGATAAAAGGCCAGCTGCAAATTTACTTGGCGGCTTGCCTGGATATAACCTGTTTGCATAAGCATGAAGTCGGTTTCAACACTGTAAGGGTTAACCATCTCCGAACTTTCTCCACAATCTGTTCTAATGCGTACCAACACTGTAGGCTCTGGGAGAGCTGGTGAAATACACATCTTTCCCCTATCGCATAACCACCCACGGCCACATTTTTGCGTCTTGCAGCAGACGACTTTCAAAATGCATTGTTGTAAAAGGAGAAATTGATTGTCACAAGCAATTTTTCCTTTTGACACAATTCTTTTTCAATCTATTCGCATCACAAATAAGTTCACCTTTTGTCACAATGAATTTTCAATCTGTTAACATATCACAAGTTCACAACAGAACTTCAAGATTTTTTCACATGTTTACAAAGCTTTTCTAAAGTCGTCTGCTTTAAGTTAAACAAATGTCGTCTGCAAGTGGTAAAGTGTCAAATAGTCTTTCGACTAGATTGCTTACCAACAGTAAACAGGGGCGTAGTCAGCGATATGCATGTACGCATGTGCATGCCGTTAATTTAAAGATAAAAAGATATTATGCTTTGTCCTTAATCTCCAAATATAAGCCAAGGCTCACCATTTTCACTTCTCCTGAAAATAGTTTGCAGGGATCTGAACCCCCCAACACACACAAAGGAGGGGAACACCCCATAAACCACCCCTTCGGTGTATTCCGAATCATCCAGGCGTAGATATTTCATTATACTTGTAAAATACACTTTCTTCCCTTATATAGACCTCTGACATGTGTGCTTTGGAATCGACATTAGAATCAATTATATGGGTCGTTCTAATGTATACCAACACTATACGAAGATCTCCAGAGAAAATTTGGCTTGTGAAATACACGTCCTTCTCTTATATAGCCTTCTGACAATGGTGCTTATGAACCCATTACCAAACAGTAACGGCATTTGACCACTTTGTTACAGACGACTCTGGAAAACACTGAGGGGAAGGAGAAATTGCTCTTAACGAGCAATTTCTCCTTTTCCCACAATGTTTTCTACTCTATCAGAAGATTATTTTCCAATTTCATCACATTTTGAAATGATGTCTGCAAACTCTTCGAATTTGGGACAGTTCAAAATTCGGTGTTTGGTAAAGTGTTAAAATCGTAATTCTACGACCAGTTCTAATGCGCATCAACTCTTTAGGACTTGGATTAAGAATTGGCATGTGGCAACATGTTGGCCTCTTATAGATACCTATGACGAGGACGTTCCTGTATGCAGAAGGTTATCTGATGTATCAAGGGGTGGTGTACCAGTTAGAAACTGAGCTATCATTTCGATGTAGATTGTCATTGGGCAAGGCACTTTTGCCTAGCCTTATATTTGTAGATATACTTATGCTTAGTATGTACTGTCTCTATATATCTATAGTATGTATTGTCTCTATACTTTCCAATGTCATACATCAGATATTTTATAAAGCAAATCATTTACTCATTTACTTTATATGCCAGTCTACATTTTCTAAAAGTTGATTTGTGTCACATCCCTTCTCTTCAAATATGAACCATAATGCATGTCAATGGTTGTATGCAAGTTTTACATTTGTTGAACGTTTATGCAAATTAGGGACCTAATGCATTGTTTGAGCGAACGTGCTGGTATATAAATAGACAACACAACCGCTAAGTGAATGACAGTGTTTTTCACTGATCGGATGTGTTTGCGTCTTTGAGTTGTTCATTTGTTCGGTTCATTACACAAGACCATAGAAAGAGGTTCACAAACTTGAAGCAAATAGTATAGTTTTGCATTAAACCCTTGATGTGTGTAGTTTTAGATTGCATTTATTACTGGTGGATTTTGAGAGGAAGTTAAGGTCTTGACAAAAAGCTTTTCAAAAACTTTCACAACTTAGTCTATTGATATTCAATAAAATCGTTTTGATGAGACACCTATAATGAATACCAACAACATAGGATTAACCCTTTCCCAAACAACAACGACGTTTCACCACTGTGTTGCAGACGACTTTAGAACACATGGTGGGAAAAGGAAAAATTGCGCGTGACGAGCAATTTTTCCTTTTCCCACAATGTTTTCTGCCCTATCAGAAGGATATTTTCAAATTTCATCACATTTTGAAATGTCTGCAAACTATTTAAATTTGGGACAGTCGAAAATTTGGCGTTTGGGAAAGGGTTAAGAGAACACCTAAAATAGCTAGAATGGGGAATATACCTACTAACTGCTTCTTGGGGATGTGCTTGGCTTTGTGTTTATATCGCAAAAACTTAAGTCTGATCATTGGAATACACTTGTAAAGAAATAACCATCAAGATCTCAAAGATCATAATAATTTTTCTTTATTTCTTTTTTCTTTCTAATTTTTTGGCATTTCATTACAATGGTTGAGTTAACATAGTTATACAGCATATTGTCCACAGTACATCAGTTATATAATATTGCGACAACCGGCTCATTACTGACGGAGAAAAATCCCAAGCTTGGCGGAACCATCAGCATTCTATTCGCCGGATTGGAGATTACATCCTCTCATAAAAGTCCTTTGGCACTTTATATCTACGACACCTTTTGTCACTTAACACATTACCACCTTACACCATATGTTTGCGTCTTGCAGCAGGCGACTTGAAGAAAGCATTGTGGCAAAAGGAGAAATTGCTTGTCAAAAGCAATTTCTCCTTTTGCCACAATGCTTTTTTTAATATATTCACTTATTACACAGCAGAACTGAATGTTTTTTCACATGCTTACAAAGTTTTTCTAGTCTGCTTTAAGTAAAAAATGTCGTCTGCAGGTGGGAAAGAGTTAAATGCTTCATATCTCATTTATTGCACTTATTAAAGCGATGTGCATTGTTTGGAATTATCATGCTGTGTGGATAAGGCATCTTTAGGTAGCTGGCATCATCCAGTTCTTGCATCTGTAAGACAGAATGAAAACAAGTTACTTCATTTGATAATCATCAGTGATGTGAACATCTCTCTCAAAAATTAAACTAACTAAGTATTTCAGCTAACAATTGGAATACGGTATACAGACATATATACAGACATATTTACCCCCCCCCCCCCCAATTTACATACGGTGTATATCTCTAGTCACGGAAACACCCCAGTAGTAAAGATTGGATCAGGGTAAGAGCTTTCAAGAGATGTTTAAATGGTCTTGTAACATGGTGTTGGCAAGATACGCAATAAGGAATTACTGCCTTTCTTTATAAACGATAGAAACGCTGACAGTGGCAGAGGCTCACTTCACATTATAATACAATTAACTGGATTAGAGCAAACTTCTAGGAAAATGGTCTTTGTGACAATGATTGTTAATATGAAACTTTGAATGTTTATCACTCCCAGAGCAAAAAATCTCTTGAGTTAGTCCCTTTAACCCATTACCAAACAATAAAGACATTTGACCATTCTGTTGCATACAACTCTGGAAACATGTTGCGTACGACTCTGGAAACTCTGGAAACATGGTGGGAAAAGGAGAAATTGCTCTTAACGAGCAATTTCTCGTTTTCCCACAATATTTTCTGCCCTATCAGATATGTCGTCTGCAAAATCTTTCAATTTGGGACAGTCGAATATTTTGCGTTTGGTAAAGGGTTAAGAGATTGTCAGTTTTAAAAAAAGTAAGCCAGAATAGTATGCCACTACCTAAAGCTGTAATAAGACCTACTTCATCTGAAGATAGACACCAGCCTGATGACGCTGATACATTATCCTTCAGCTGCTGTATAGACGTTGCTCCTGTAATTACGGAGGACACCATATCTTTCTGTAACAACCAACGTAATGCAACTTGGGGAATACTTCTACCTAAAATAGAATGATTACTTGTTAACCCTGAGAATGCTGTGTCATTTTCTTAAAATGGATTTATGTGTTCTCTGCTTTACAAAACCTTAAATATCTGCTTAAATTGGTTGATGAAATATACCAAGAGTAGCAAAGAGATTAGATCACAGGCAAGCCGCCAATTTACTTGGCGGCTGGCCTGGATCTTAACTGTTTGCATAAGCATGAAGTCGGTTCCAGGACTATAACGGTTAAGCATAACGCTAATTGGGGAATACTTCTACCTAAAATAGAATGATTACCTGTTAAGCAAAACTATAGAACACTCATAAATTCTGATCTCATTTTATTTCCACACATAGTCTTTTACTGCAAAAGTATTAAAAATCCATATGTACGAATGAATGGTTTACAACATACCCTGTTACGGTAACGCTCTACTTAATCCATATTGTATTAAGATTACTTCTATAACGAATGGATGATAATTAGATTAAATTCAATTATAAGTAACAATTGATTGGGTTTTGAGATATGAGGTTTAACCGTATAACATCACTTCAGAAATGTTTCCATTATTTGGCAAGGACAGTTTGCTCATGCATTCAATCTTGTTTGGTATGGTACACATGTTCAGGCATAGACTATCCTCTTGAGAGAGAATATATGAAAGAAAAAATAGTTGGCCACAAACAGGAACATATCTGGGACCTTTTGTTTTCAAACTGACGAATGTGCAACAACCGCAAAGAAACACTAGAGGTACTGACAAGTAATAGGTCAGGTAACCAGCTGTTGTTAAGGGTCTTTCCCAGGCCTTTTAACCCATTACCAAACAATAACGACATTTAGCCACTTTGTTGAAGACGACTCTGAAAACAAGCAATTTCTTCTTTTACCACAATGTTTTCTGCCCTATCAGAAGATTATTTTCCAATTTTATCACATTTGAAATGTCGTCTGCAAACTTTTTCAATTTGGGACAGTCTTAAATTTGTCGTTTGGGAAAGGGTTAAATGCTGTCGGGTCCCAGTGCCTGAATTTTCAAACTGGCAATCCCCAGCTTCTAAATTGATGATCCCAATGAACTTATAATTGGCCCACAGTGCTTTAAATTTGTTCCACTGCCGGTCAACTTGCTTGTGACATTGTTTGTGACATTTGGTTTTATTGAGGAATAGTATTTTTTGTCTTTTAAATTCCAAAATTATTCCTAAAATTCGCAATTTATGATGCATATGTAAAAATGAAATTGACAGGGAAAGGAGTACCACCTCCTGTGTCGCACCCCACCCTACCCCACATCCTAGTCTGAATGATCCAGACGTAGATATTCTATTCTACACAGAAACAATTATGGGGAAGACACTGTTGTTGTTCTTCTTCTTGCTTTACCTTTGTCTAAGACCAGTCACCCCAATTTCAAACCCTTGTTTCCTTGTTGGCCAACATGACCAAGTTAAAAAGCCAGGGAAGTGTGGGATTTGGACCCATTTTGGTTTTACTGGACCTATTGCGAATTGAGATTTGATGAAATAATTGGTCCGGATAATACACACCTAACAATGTCTACAGAATCACATAATCAATCTGTTAATTGTTATCTCTTTGTAAAACAATGCCTGTGGCGTGTAAACATCAGGGGTTTAATTGCAAACAAACCGGCACACTTGATTGAGAACTACATGTCACATCCTTGTTCTGCGAAATCCGATATATCATATATTAAGCACATTCGGTAGGATAGGTCATGATCCTTTGGTTGATTGCGAGAAAAAGAGTTTTAATGTGTAATGTATGATAATATGTACATTTACTTCCCTCGCCTACGCGAAGCGATTTTTATAGTTTATTTGACACTATGGGAATCATAAATACCGTGTCTTTGTGCGATCATTTCCAGTGTGCCCATCAGATCCCAGTAGTCGTCATCATTAGCATAGTCTGTCCAGCATGGCGCTGATTCTTTGGCTCGGTGACGATTAGCGTTGATAAAACCAACGCGACTCTTATCCACTGGTATCTGCTCTCCTCTCTTAAACTTTCCAGTAAGTATACCCCTAAAATAGATTCAGGGTCAGTTTTACTTAACCCTTTCTCAAACAATAACGCCATTTGACCACCTTGTTGCAGATGACTTTAGAAAACATTGAGGGAAAAGGAGAAATTGCTCGTCACGAGCAATTTCTCCTTTTCCCACAACGTTTTCTGGCCTATCAGAAGATTATTTTCCAATTTCATCACGTTTGCAAACTCTTTCAATTTCGGACAGTTTGTTGTTTTGGAAAGGGTTAATGTCCTGAGAAAGCTTATATCAAATCAGATATAGTAAGTAGAATTGAAGTCGAACAAACTTATGAAAGTTGCTTTTATGAACATTACTTGTCAGAAACTCTCTTGGCATAACAGGCTTATACATTTCTACAATACTTACTTTATCAATAACCCTCTCTTTGACATATTTACTATGTGAGGACAAACAATTAATGATAATCATTGAAGAAGCCAGAGGTTTTTAACCCTTTCTCAAACAATAACGCCATTTGACCACTTTGTTGCAGACGACTTTAGAAAACATTTGGGAAAAGGAAAAATTGCTCGTCACGAGCAATTTCTCCTTTTCCCACAATGTTTTCTGGCCTATCAGAAGATTATTTCCCAATTTCAACACCTTTGCAAACTCTTTCAATTTCGGACAGTCGAAAATTTGTTGTTTTGGAAAGGGTTAATGTCCTGAGAAAGCTTATATCAAATCAGATATAGTAAGTAGAATTGAAGTCGAACAAACATATGAAAGTTGCTTTTATGAACATTACTTGTCAGAAACTCTCTTGGCATAACAGGCTTATACATTTCTACAATACTTACTTTATCAATAACCCTCTCTTTGACATATTTACTATGTGAGAACAAACAGTCAATGAAAATCCTTGAAGAAGAGGGGTTTAACCCCTCAAAACATCAGAAAAATATCAATTGTGTACAACTTGCAATTCATATATCTATAGTTTCCACAGACTTGAAAATTATTTCTTTTGGTTTTTGTTATCTACAGTTGCTTTCAGTAGACAAGGTTCAAATTTCCAAAATTGGGATTTGGTTGAGCTTGAGTGAGTCAATCGGTATAATCCATCCATTAGGGGTACTTTTGCTTCTTTGCTGTTAAGTAGAGGGCGGACTTTGACCCCCCCACCCCCCAATATATGTTTTCTTTTTTGTAATCAACTGCTGTTCATCATATAGTAAATACACTAATCCTTGTAAGTCTGATTGGCAGACTTTTTATTTCAGTATGGACACTTAATTTCTTATTTTTGGTTTAATGTTTCCCTTTTAATCAAATGTGATGGTCTTTGATTGTCATACCAATAAAAGGTATTCTGTTCACCTTCTCGCATATCACATGTTATTGCATTATAGAGCAAAATTGACATGATTTTCTGATAGAAATATCATTTCTATCCAAATATAATGGAATATGATAAGTGCAAGCATATTTAAAAAAAATTGGGTATAAAAGTCTGCCGTCTACATTACGGCAAGGGGGCAAAAGTCTGCCCTATACCAAAAAGAGGACAAAGGTCTAGGGAAGCAAATGTTCAGGGGGCTAAAGTCTGGGATTTGAGTCAATCCTACCCTTTAAGAGGACTCCAGGGTAACACGCCAATCCCTTCATTCTGGCAGACTTGTAATTCTTCAAGCTCTGGGTGACGTGTCAATAAGTTATATTGTTGCTGGAAAAAAAATACATAACTCTATGGAATCAAGTTAGAATTAAGTCTATACCTATGATATCTAATAAAGTGTTGTTAAAGTTAAAAATATCTTAAAAAATTAAAAAATAAAAATAAAACCTTTTTCAAAAATTTTATGAATACATACTCAAGACAGAAACTCATCTATTAATACATCGATAAATCTCTGGCTGGTATGTAATGTTTTCAGGATGTAATTACTACCTCTAAAGGCAAAGGACCGAGAAAAACCAAAAGGTAATATGACAATCTCAGTTTTCGACCTCTATCAGACAAAAATACACCTGTTCAGTAAGACATGCTGTCCTTCACTGAAAGGGTTTAAAATTAGGGATGGGACCAAACAGTTCAATTAATCCATTAATCATTTTTCAATTCATCAATTAACCATTAAAAGAATGACAAATTACACTGGGACTTCTAACCCTGTCATTGTGTCATATGTTCAAAGCTGATCTATTCTGATGATGTCTACTGTTTTGAGTTATCTATTCCAGGAGACAGACTTGGTTTGTGTAAAAAGATATCAAGAAAAAGGAATCCTGGAATAAACCCCCGCCGGAATAAACCCCTACCCTAAAATGCGGCATAGGGGAAGAAACCCCCACTCACTGTTTGCATACATGGAAGAAACCCCCACCTTGTTTTCAGGTAGGCGGAATAAACCCCCATCCTAACTGTTATCCATACTGTAAGCAAACCATTGACACGTAATTTGATTCTGAAGTTTAAGCAATAATGAATATATTGCATAATCCATGTTGATTAATTGATAAAACATGCTCACCATAGTTTCTCACCATGATAGCACTATCTAGATAATTGACACATTTAAAAAACAGTTGAAGTGGGAATAATCATTAATGAGGTCTGAAATAGGCAACAACATATCAATAAATATTTTAATTAATTATATAAATCAAAGAAGCATAATTATATCAAATATCAATACACACAGTCAAGATAAAGCACATGTTGAAGCATATTGTTGGTGAAAGAACTTGTTTAGATACAAAAAAATTGTCACAATCATAAAAACAGTACTTACTGTTGTTATAAAAGCCGAATGTTGTGGCCGATGGCATGTAGGAACTCATTGTTTGCATCATGGAAGTTAATTAACATGTCACCTATGCAAACAATTACCTGTGATTTTAACTTTTATTACAGTATGAAATGATTCAGCTGTTAAAGGGATTATACATGTTTGCATCCAATTCCCATCAAAGAAAGCTAATCATCGTAGCTATCGAGTTAACACTTCATCAAACCAAACAGATTACCTGTAATTTTTCACAACAATATTCACAATAGATATGAGTGGGGGTTTATTCTGTGTATGCAAAATATGAGTGAGGGTTTATTCCGCTGCACCGTTTTTTAGGGTAGGCGTTTATTCCGCCAGGGATTTATTCCGTATAGAAATAGATATACAACAAAACTGAATATCCAAACAAGAAAGAAAATTGGTTTCTTCAATCATTCATGTTAAAAAAAGTCGTTTTCAAACTCATTTTCTTGTTCAGCAGCTAACCTTGGTAACTACGGGTACATACATCGTCAAATTTAAAAGCGGAGCTTTCACTGAAGAAACAACATGCTTCTGTATCGATAAGGTAGAATACCCATAATCCATCATTTTGAAACTTATTCTATCGTCAGAATACTTTGGTAGTTCTTGGTTAACCTTGGTCGGGATCCGGCACAATCAGGTTCAATGCTAATAGTTCCGGCAAAGACCAAGGTATACTGAGAACACCCAAACACAAAAAAACGAGTTTCAAAATGGCAGATTTTGGGTATTCTAATTTTAACAGCTCAGCTAATTTTAACAACTCACATGTTTATAAATTATATGGATATCGGATGCAGGATTTTTTTGCATGCATATTGAAAATGTACGGGACCTTTGAAAAAAGGAAAGGCAATTTGCACAATCGCCCGTTCCAGGAATAGACACTGCCATACCTGTAGACTAATACATGGGTTTATGCCCATGTGTTTGCACGTATCCACAATCTTCTGTAGTTGCCATCCACACACATTGCTGAATCCAAAATATCGTATTTTACCAGATCTTATCAAATCATCGAATGTCCGCAGCGTCTCCTCTAAAGGGACACCAGCATCCCACATGTGTGCCTTAAAAAGAAAGCTTTAACCCTTAGAATGCTGGGTAATTTTCTAAAAATAGATTTTTGTGTCGTCTGCTTTCCAAAACCTTAAATATCTGCTTAATTCTGACAAAGAAAGATACTCAGAGTAGCAAACAGGTTAGTTCACAGGCCAGTCACCAATTTACTTGATAGCTGGCCTGGATTTAACCTGTTTGCATAAGCATGAAGTCAGATTCAGCACTATAAGGGTTAATTGATTGACTCAATTAATAGGACTATCTCACAGATTGGCAAGTTTAACTTTTAAAATGAATTCTATCTATTTGTAAAGTAACACATGAATACATTAAAGATAGCTTTTCAATTATGTTCATAAACATAAAGAAAAGATAAAAAAAAAAAAATTATATTGCAGATATTTCAAACGGTTTAAATTATTTTTTTTTAAAACGGCATTCCCATAGAAGGGCTGACCGGCAAGAAGGCTTGTTTTATATTAATTAACCAAAACACTGGATTTCAGCAACTTGGAATTACGAAATGGAAAATGGTATTTGGTTTAGTGACAAGGATTGTACATATCAAATTTCTAATGTTTATTACTCTAAAAAAGTATATAACTGTTGAAATTATAGATGAACCACAAACAACCTGACCTGATAGAGATCAATGTAAGAGGTCTGTAATCGCTCCAAACTCGCTTCACAGCTCGTCACCATGTGTTTCCGACTCAGTCCCCCATTGTTCACATTCGAACTGTCCGTGCAGAACCTCACTTTGGTAGAAACTACCATAGAATCTCTATGTTGCCTGCAATATAACAAGGATTAAGGGAACCCATTATGTCAGTCTTCATCATTTGTTGTTTATTAGGGATAATAAATGTCATTTTCTGTCTGCTTAAGATAAAAAGTAGTAAGAAAATACAAACATGATACCCAGTGTTCTCAATATGAATTGTTTGAACAGACCAAAACAAAATCTGAACAGGCCAGTTGGAGAGGGGTCAATGTCTTTTTTAACAACTCCTGGAATTTGAACCGGCCGTAGCATCAATTGAAGCAGTCATTTATTCTAACTGTCAAACACTTGGAACCCATGATTATTTCGACTGATTAAATGCAAAGCATCTGTAGATGACAAGTTTTAAAGGTGCTTGTTTCAAGAGTCAGGCCCAGTGATTTTTTTCCATACATGTTTGGTACCGTAAAATGGACCCGTTCCCAATCAAATTAACTGATCATTTTTCCTAATTTTCCAATAAAGCTTACATTTGAACTTGTTATTCTTGAAAGATTCCCAATTTTAGAGAGAAACGCTGTCATTTTGGCCCAATTTGTCCCATAATTGACATTTTCCAAAAATAAAAAAAAAATTGCTGAGCAAAACACGCAATAAAGTCAAAAGTTTTAAGGGATATCAATAGCCATTTGTATCCTCTTTAACGGCTAGGTAAAATTTCCAGGAACTAGTCCTTAAATTGATGCGTGTACAGGTTTAGTATCCAGGATGCAGTCATGGATAAGGAAATTAATAGGCTTCACGCTTCCTCGCAATCAATGAAAAATAAATACGTTCAACCTTGAGAATGCTGGGTACTTTTCTAATAGTACATCATTGTGGCTTCTGCTTTCCAAAACCTTAAATGTCTGCTCAATTTTTATGAGGATACTCAGAGAAGCAAACACTTAAGATCACAGGCCAGTCGCCAATTTACTTGGCGGATGGCCTGGGTCTAACCTGTTTGCATTAGCATGAAGTCAATTCCAACACTATAAGCGTTAAACTTAAAGCCATACTTGGACTCATTTACACTTAAATTGTGATAGTTATAGAATAGTTGAAAATTCACCAATAAATACTTTTAATTCCATTTTACAGGGGAATTGAGACGGTAACACCTTCACGGGATGCTTTTAAAAGAGTGAATATGTTAAGGTTTGTTTACAATTTGTGATAAAACAAGGTCAACCAAGAAACATTTGGAACAAATAATACCAGAAAAATTCTCCATTTTGAATGTCAACAATGTCCATATTCCATAAATGGCTGTATTTTTATGTGTTACATGTGATTTTCCATACCAGGTTGTCGCCACTTATCACTCAGAGCACACCTTGCTATTTCTCGAATGTAAACAATGAAGTTAAGTTGGTGGGCACCAAATTTATGAAAATGGCACCTTTAAAAATAAATAATAAGTAATACATGCATTATATTGTCATGGTCCTGTGTTTTTTTGTTATGTTTCAACATGTACTGTCATAATTTATAACTAATTTTACACAATTTTGAAGAAAGTCTACAAATAAAATGGAGATTACCTTTGTAACCAAGATCCTACAATCTCTTCAGCATGGCCATACCCATAATTGTCTGAGGTGTCTATGAAATTTCCTCCCATTTCTGCATATTTGTCAAGAAGGTCTAAGGCTTTCTCTTCAGTTAGTTGGGTGGGATAGTGATAATACTGAAAAAGTAGTATTGGCATTTCCAGGGCTTTTTCTCATTATATATCAAGGGCCCATAACAGACATCTTCTTTAAATTTTTTTAAAATCAGGCTTTTTTTCACATTTATTGCCGAAAATGTTCCCAATGCCGCAATTTTTCCCATTTTGTCCGGTTCCGGACCTTTTACCAAAAAAAAAAAAATGCTAGTTATAGAGGGAAAAAAACCTGAAAATCATGCAGCTTTCTAAAAAATTTAAAGTCACATCAGCTTTTTTGTTTTCCCAATTCAGCAAGTACATTGATTAACATTGATACAATTTCCCAAAATCAACAGGCCTAGGCCTCTTCCAAATTGAAGGAAAATGGCCCTGATTTCTGTAACTGTGTTACTGAAATAGACTTACTGTCTCTTTGATGGTTCTTTACAAGGCTATGAAAAGTGAAGGGTTTACCAATGTCTTGTACTGAACCCTCAATGCATTGCACAGTGAAACTGAAATTTCGCCAGTGTGCAGTCATCTTTTTTGATAATCTGATGATAGCAAAGGTAATTGTGATAATGATAACTGGTATATGACAAAATCCAAATATAAAACAATGATGTATATTGTTCTCTTTCTTTTTTAAAAACATTTCCAATAATCTTTCTTTACTTTAACTTTGCCTAAAAAGTACGGATCAACAGTACAATTCTTTGACAGTTTACAGATCCTTCAAATCTATATATTACATTATAAAACTTGATGCTTAGAACGCTGGGTAATTTTCTAAACATAGATTTTTTTGTCGTCTGCTTTCCAAAACCTTAAATATCTGCTTAATTTTGATAAAGAAAGATACTCAGAGTAGGAAACAGGTTAGATCACAGGCCAGCGGCCAATTCACTTTGCGGCTGACCTGGATATAACCTGTTTGCATAAGCATGAAGTCTGATCCAGAACTACAAGGGTTAACTTAGTCTCTGTGTATGGTACTTCATTATATTATTCTTTCATATTCATTTCTCATTGTTATGAAACATCTGAGTCTGTGAATTGTCTTTGAGTATGCAAAACCTTTCAAAATATCACTTTAACCCATTTTCCATATCAACCCATTTAAACATACTAACAGCAAATGACTTAGTGAGAGTCAGACAATGTGAGAAAAAGCAAGATTACTCATCACATGCCTTCACTACCATAGGAGATGTTGTTTTCTATACATTGTACATGGCAATCGCTGATATTTAAAGTTGAATGGAATCACAACACTTCATAAAAGAAAAAATCTTTAAAAAAAAAAAGACAAGTTAACTATCCCAAACAAGAAGTTATCTCAAAGTGTTTTGCAGCTTCAAATCAAGAATGATTTGTGAGTTGAAAATGAAGACTTACCTGGCTTTCCTTTCTCTTGCCGAATGTGACAGTTCCCAAACAGATGTTTGAAACTTTCAATCCAGATTTGCCTAAAAATGTATAGGCTATCTTGGGTTTGCTTTTGGATGAAGCCATACTGCTTTGTTAACTGTTGCTTGCCCTGTATAAATATAAAGCACAGATATATCCAATAAAAATTTCCATTTCAGAATTACTCTTTTTCAATTTTCTCATGTTTTATTTTGACTACTAATAGTTTAAATTTAATTATTTTACATCGATTATGACGGAAGCTTGAAGCTTATTTAATTCACTCTTGATGAATGGTTTCTGGATACTGCACCAGTACTCGCACCGATTTGTAAGTTAGCCTCGGCAATTCTCACCTCGCCTAACGGGGATTCGAGGGACTCCTCGATACAAGAGGCGGACGCTCTACCACTGCACCACTGTCACCCACAAATAGCCTGAAATAGACAAATAGACTACTAATAGCCTGAACAGTGTCAAGTACAAACTGCACAATGCCCCCTTCAAGAAGACAAAATAACTCAACACGAGGATTCCTTTTTTTTTCTTTCTGATCGCAAAATTCATTCCAAATTATCGGTGGATTTTAACCAAATTTTTATCAAATTCATATTTCCAGATTAAAAGTACAAAATGGCCATTAAAAGTAAATTGTTTAGACAAGATATGTAATAAACTTACAAACCATCAAATAATGGCATCAAATTAATCCTTTAAATGCTGGAACCCAATTCATATTTGAGGTAAGTTTCCAGATTAGGTCCAGGCCAGCTGCCAAATAAATTGGGGGCTGGCCTGTGATCTAACCTGTTTGGTACTCTGAGTATCTTTTCTCATCAAATCGAAGCAGATAGCAAAGGTTTTTGAAAGAAGACATCACAAAAATCTACTTTTAGAAAATTACCCAGCATTCTAAGGGTTATCAATTATAAATGGCTCAAGTGTCAAAATTTGACAAATGTCTTTGGTTTTTTGCATGTGAACCAGTTTAGACAGTTTTTATTCACACTGTGATGAAAAGGGTATGTGTGTCATTGTAGAGTAAGGGGTTTAGTTCTGTTCTGTTCCTCTAAAGACTTTGTTTATCAGCTCCAAATCACTTCTTTGAACAACTTGGTTAGTGTGATGAATCTGGTTGTATAGGCATGATGAAAGACAAATTGAAGTTATTAAAATCATCATTAGTTTAGTAATAAATATAATGCTCCAGTCTGCTGATTAACGAAGTACATTATTGAAAGGCGTGTAGATCTAATCACCGATGAGTCAATCACTGTTTCTATAAAAAAAATTATTGGGAAACAGGTACAGCAGAAATAAGAAGATATAAGGAATACCAACATTTTTTGTGTATGGATTGATTAATAAGTGATTAATTTACAACTGCGAGTAATTATCATTTGATATTTCAATGTA
>OX401411.1:7382164-7475610 GCA_947846245.1 Cerastoderma edule | reverse complement strand
AATTCTTACAACTTAGATTAATCACTCTCTGTTCTAATTGGTTTTTATTGTGAAACAGGTTGTAATAGAACAAATTTTCGACTGTCCCAAATTGGAAGAGATTTCAGACGACATTCCAAAATGTGATGAAATTGAAAAAAAGATCTTCTGATAGAATAGAAAACATTGTGGGAAAAGGAGAAATTGCTCTTTATGAGCCTTTTCCCAAAATGTTAAGAGTCGCCATACTAGTCAAATGCTGTTATTGTTTGGTAATGGGTTAAACACTATACACTATACAAACAATGTAATCGAGATGTGCATCAAACAATTGATGGACAATAGGGGATAAACAGGTCATTTGTTGCATCTCTTACAAGTCACGACATATAAATCTGATGACATCTTAAACTTAACACCATTGTAGACATACTAAAGAGTTGTCATTCTTTTACTCCTGTGTATTGATTCAATCAAATTCGAACCATTTCGAATTCATTGGGACAGAATGTTGCATCCTCGTGAATCTGAAAGTATTATTGAAACTTAATCTTTTCTGCAGTATGAAAAATAATTTTATGATTTAAAGTAAAATCATGGGAGAAATTGATTACTTTCTAAGGGGTTCCACAAAATAAAAGCTTGGCTTTCATGTTGACTATTTTTGTATGGTGTTTAGCGCTGTATCAACAATTTTTTAGTTATGTAACAATTTTCCTTGATCCACCAGTACTAGGCTAGGGCTCTGAAGTAATTTGCCAAAGGTCACTCCAACAAAACCAGGTGTCAATGGGGCTTGAACACAGGACCTCCGATTTCTAATTCTGTCACCTTAATCGCTGGACGATGCAGGATTCCTTTTGTTACATTTTTGGGCAAGATTTCCCATGTTTGATATAAATATATATATACAAATATGAACCCAGCCTCGCCCCAAACCTCCCTGTGGATATCATAGGATCCCCTTCAGCAGTACAGACACCATTGATCAAAAACAAGATGAACTGTTCATAAGGATACTTTATTAAAAAGTCTCTAACACTTATATTGCACAAATACCTATCATACCATCTGTAACACCAACATACTTCCTTGGGTTGAAGCCTATAGCACGTCCTTCACAAATGTGAGGCACTTGCTTTATCATAGCACTGAAGCATGGATATTTCACATACCTCCAGCAGATGTTGGTAAAGTAATAGCAGCAAATGTTTTCTTAAAAAAGGTATTTAACATAATCATTTGGCAAATCATTTGAATGTACATACAATGGCAATGTTATGTCTTTCTCTTTCATAACTGTAAAAAACTTTTATATAGGGTTTAATACATATTTGCTAGAGAAAAGAAGAAACTTTGGTTTTGTATTTAAAAATTTTATAATGTTACTTACATTTAATCTTATTATAAAATGTCTTTCGCTGATGTTCTAAATGTTGTGCTTGATTAAAGTTATCTGCTGAAGATGTTTTGTAGGCAGATATAAAATATGTTTCTGAATTCCTAATACTTTTCTAAACTTGTATCGAAATTTTTGTCACAATAACATTTTTTTAAAACAACATGGAATGCATTCTCAAAATCTGAAACCCAAATGAAAATTACAAACTTCAGCATCAATTTTAAACAGAAAGCCTTTGAAAACTTTGCTAGACAAAAGCCAAATTTGTACCTTAATTTCTAAGAAAAAATCTCCTGTGGATACAGCATCTTTCTAAGTTATTCATTTCAAAGCAAAGAATTCAAGTGAGTTCATACAGTAAGTAGGTAAGTAAGTCATAAAAGATAGAGTATAAGTTGCAACATGATTATAGAATTACTTCATGTACAATTACTTTGAAACACCTGAAGTACAGATTCTATATAATTACTTTGACAAGATAAAAGAACTGCATGTCAGAAGCTGCTGTTTAAAATTTTTGTCCATTTAGTGGCTGGTGTTAATCCAATTACATGAAGGTGTGAATGGTTCAAAGCAACATTAAAACTACTTTAATTGTTTTGGGGCAGTCCACTTTTCCCTACCAAACTCTCTTCATTTCAAAAAGCATTTCTTGTTCTAGTACAGAAATACTTCAAACCTTATACACACTTCAATAAAGCTGGTTGCAGGTTCTTCCATTTTGGGCCCACCAAAAGTTTATTTTTTGTTGAAAATTAACACTTTTCTATATCAATTAAGAGTATATTTAATCAATCAGTTCTTTTTGAACTCTATTCTTTCCACTTTAACATCATCATTTATCAGTTTGTACACATAAGCCACCACAGTCGACTGTTGGATATCCAGGATCACAAATGATGCTGCCACTTCACTGAAAAGATGATACAAAAGTTTGAGTTCAAAATAAATATAAATGTATAAATATATTTTTCCTTTCCTCATATGAAAATTCGTGAAAGATCAAAATTGAGAGCTATAAAAGACTACATAAATTGTCAATTTATATTCAATCTGCAGAGTTTTGTAGAAGCCAACATGACAAATCATGAACACATTACACTCTTTGTAAACTTTTATTGTTTCTGGAGTCATAACGTAGTGGTGCAATAAAACACATATTTCATAAGGAACTAGCTTACTTGCTTATGAGGTAACAATTTCTAATTTCCTCTTTATGTAAGTTTTAGACTTCCTGATAAATAAGTTGGTTGGATGGATGAGATTTTACACTGCTTTTAACATTGTTTCATTTATAGTCACATATATCCATTGAACCTGTATTCAAAGTTGGGCAATGCTATACACAAATTTAATGAGGTTATACCCCAGCAGTAAATAAATAAATGATAAGTCATGATCAATTTTTCCAAAAGTTTTTCTGGTGAAAAACCTCTTTGGGATGAATATCAATTACAAAGAAAGGCTGAATATCCAAATTGACCAAAATTACTGCTTCGTATGCCAAAATAAATGTACAAATTCTATCTTATACATAGAAATAGATAAGCAATATTGCACAAAATATGTCTTTATGTTGACACCCTAGAAGCATTAAAACAATTTCCAACCAGCTGATAGAAAGCTAATGATTCAAACTATTTTGACCTGCAATTGTTGGTAGTCAAGATTGAGATTATCATATTGGCAATAATTTGGGCATTGCAATATAACCTAAATGCTGTTGACACAGTTTAAAAACCCTCGCAAAAAAACTCATAAGTCTTGTCAATCAAATTTAAAAAGAATATACCTGTCTAGTGCATTGTATGCACCTGTGGCAGAGCCTGGATTAATGAAGAATTTGTTTTCATGCTCGAACGCTTCAAACTTGTGTGTGTGCCCGGAGATCAGAATATCCACATCAAGCTGTCGCTGCACCATAGACAGACTCTCTGTGTCTCCCCACGGAACTATCTGGTGTCCATGACACATTCCAATTCGGAACTGACCAACAGTTACAACTTTTTGCTCTGGGTAGTTCATGTTCTGTGGAAAAGAGTCAACTAAAATTCAATTTATATCCTCCATCTTGGATTAACTCAATGGATAAACATGACAGCAAGAGTTGACTACACAATATAGCATGTAAATGACAAAAGGGTTAATTGCTCATCAGTATCACTTTTACTTTTTGTCACTGAATCTTTTGATGACATAATGATATGTGTCAGATGTCTTAAAAGGGAGATAGTGTAAATCTTCCTTTAAGGACCAAAGAGAGTATCTTGGTGTGTATTTGTATATATAAAAATCAAAGTCAATCAAATAGCATTGTGAAATGATGCATGTAAAAAAGTCTGATCTGCCTTTTTATGAAAGCTAATAGAAAATAAAACTTCCCTACAATTAATGACCACTGCCTACTTTTAAAACAAGCTTCCTTATTTTAAAAACTAGAGTTGAAATATCTCTAATGATAATTTTGATTATAGCTCAAAATAACTGCATCAATTATTGAACAATTACAGATAGTTATGACATAAAGAGTAAAGAGAAACCTTTTTCCAGTAAACTTTTTTTTTGAGAAGCCATTTATCAAAGACAAAATATCAATTATGAAAAATAATTCAAAATCAATTTGCATTCAAATCAACCTGAGCAAATATTCACTTAAGAAATATTATGTGTCTTCAAATAACTTTATTTGTCTGTTAATGCAAGGACATCTCTTCTTAAATTGTTTCATGTTTAACCTGTTACCAAACAAAAACGACATTTGACCATTTTGTTGCAGACAACTTTGGAAAACATTGTGGGGAAAGCAGATATTGCTCTAAATGAACAATTTCTCCTTTACACACAATGTTTTTTGCCCTATTAGAAGATTAATTATTTTTCAATTTCATCACATTTTGAAATGTTGTCTGCAAACTCTTTGTATTTGAGACAGTCGCAAATCATTACCTCGTCAAAATCCCCTCTGACCACATGGACATCACTGGCTAGAGTCTTCAGGTAGTCAAAGCTCTCCTTGGTACACAGGTTCCCAGTACAGAGTATGTGTTGGATTTTGCCGGGAACCAACAACTTTTTGAACTTGGCAGGAACACCATGGTTACGGTGTGGAATGTGAAGATCACCAAGTACTAGAACCAACTTGAAATAGATAATGAAAAAAATGTGATGTTGATTGTCAACTAGTACTTCAAAACCAGCAAATATTATCAGGATCCAGTATAATATGTATATCACTAAAAAATTGTGGAGCTAAAATAGAAATAAAATTATTAAAGGTTGATAAATCTTCAACAAATGTTCACACTATTACAGCTGATAACGCTTCCCGGTCAATTCGTACCCAAACCAATTCGTACCCACCCTTTTTTGGCTAATTCGTACCCACATTTCGGTCAATTCGTACCCGTCCTAGTTTTTAAGAAGTCGATTCGTAACCAGTCTATAACTTAATACGAATTATAGTACATATTAAATGAAATATATTTTTTAAACTTTGAGCTTTGAGGAATGTAAGTTAGCTATCAATAGGCAATTTTCGTATATAGGCGGCCATAAAAATGAATTTCCGAAAGAAACTTTTTATCAAAGAATTAACAAAACAACAACATATAAAAAGAACATATACATATAGATTATCTATAAACTTATGATAAACCATTAATGAAGACGCGTGCCGGCAAATATACCTTTTGTGTTAGCATTCGCGTAGGGACAAATAGAAAGATATCATTTATAAATGAAAATATACCACAAACATTAAGTTTATTTTTATAAGGCACGAGCGCACATGTTTTATGATGTTATCTATACACTTATGATTAGCCATTAACAACATGTCGGTCTCAATTTGATTTGAAAGTAACTTATCATAAATTAATTAATAACAGTTTGTTTTAATTTGCTATAATTTTGTAACACCCTTTTTGTTGTAACTGGCTTATGATTAGCCTAGTAATTAAGGACACCAATTGATAGAACAATTAATGACAATTGACGCTGCATCCCCTGCGACCATTCTTCGGTTTGCACGTGATGAAAAGAATCCATGTCAGTTGGTTTAAATGAGGTAAGTGTGAAAAGCAAGAAAACAAATCTGGATATCAAATGAAGAAAACATATATAACTTAAAGGGAAGCGCTATATCATTTTATTTAATTTTTAAACACCATTTTACGTAAAACAAAGCACACATACACCTACTCACAATGCTTCCCTCACAATTAAAACACAATAGACAAAAACAAAACATGAACAACGTAAAACAAATGCTATTAAAATACTGAAGTATAGGATGGTTACGAATTGACTTGTTAAAAATTAGGATGGGTATGAATTGACCGAAAAGTGGGTACGAATTAGCCAAAAAAGGGTGGGTACGAATTGGTTTGGGTACGAATTGACCTGCTACCCTGATAACATGCCAATTTATTGCAACACATATCATTGTCATCAACTTATTTTTAAATAATAAGTTTTTAGAATTGTCTAAAATATATGAATCAGATAACAGTTAATTTATCAAGTGTTAAAAAACATGGGTTTTACACATGACATCGTTTCCTCTAAGTAATTAAACCTTTTCTCCCATCTGTCATTGAGATGGTTAAGTACTGCAGCCAGATGAATTTTTTGTTTAATTGATACATTTTATGACTTATTTAAACATCCATTACATACAAAAAGGCCATTTAAAGTCAATTGATAAGACAAGATATGTAAAATAAACTTATTTACCACAGAATAATGGCATCAATGGCTGTTAAACAATTAAAAAAATGCTGAATAGGTTTGTCACATTCCAGTTTGCATATGCAGAGAATATTTAATCGGAGCAAAAAAATCACCACCTAGTGTTAATTAACCTGTTCTTACAAACTTACTATGCAGATTACAGACATGTTAAGAGCATGGATTGATTAAAAAAAGGATTAATTAACATTACATGGGTGAAAGTTAAAGAATTTTAAAAAACTGAAATCTGTAGTTCATTATCCTGAAAAGGCATGTTTGCTATAGCATTATATAGGGACAAAAAGTCTCAAAACCCTGAAATTCGGGAATAATGCTGAAAACTTGCACCCATGTCACAATGATTTGTAAAATGATTTGTTAAATCACAATAACAATAGAAATATTGGTCTTCAATTGTTGCGACAAAATTTCGTTGCAACGTCCATGTCCATCCTTAAATGAATGGTTCAAACGTTAAGACGTGACAGGAGATGTTGCCCTGAGCCCCCATACAAAGTTTTCTCAATATTTCCTGATCGCATCAAATTAGTTTGACTACAATAAAGCAGGCTGAATTAATCCGGATGAGAAAACCTGTCTGAAACAACCCCAAGACGAGTTAACCTACATTAAAGGTCATATGTACAGGTTGGGTTTATTTCATAAAATTAAAATATGAAGTAAAAGAATCACATTGAAATTATTTGCAACATTTTAGCATAATGCATTACGTCATAAATCACCGTCATAGCGCACCGATTAATAAAAGTTTGTATGACTTATTTCCCTTTGCTGTGACGTCACTCGTGATCCACTGAATGCGCCATGTAAAGTATGTGAAGAGCAATCGCTGGTTAGAATTGGTGTTTTTCTTCAAATAAACGATCCTAAAGTCATTGTTTGGATTGACAGCGCATTTTCTTTATTGAATATGATTCATTTTATAAGAATATCAATTTGAAAAAAGATAAATTAATAACTTAACCCGTGAATTTGCATGGATTTGTCATTGCGTAAACCTGTTCATATGAAAGGAACGGCTTGAAATTTGGACGATTTTCCTTGAAATAAATGATTCTTAAGTCATTGTTTGGATTGACAGTGAATTTTCTATACTGGATATTTTTCATATTATAAGAATATCCATTTGAAAAAAATAAATTAGTGATTTAACGCGTGAATTTACAAGGATATGTCAATGCGTTCATATGAAAGTAACGGCTTGAAATTGGGACGATTTTCCTCGAAATAGCAATCCTTAAGTCAATGTTTGGATTAACAGTGCATTTTCTTTATTGAATATGTTTCATATTATAAGAATATTCTTCTGAAAAAAAAAAGTAAGTGACGTAACGCGTAAATTTGAAAGGATTTGTAAATGTTTTCATAGGTAAGAATCGGCTCGAAATTTTGACGATATTTGTGAAAACAGCTATTTTTATTAATATTTGTTGAAAAAAAACACGAGTACTTTTTCGTCAATGAACGTGTTTTAGCATTAAGGTTTTAATTGAGTATTAAACAAAGACATAGATCTGAAGAAACGAGTTGTCTTAAAACCGTACCTCGTATAACTATTAACTGTCAAATTCACCCTGCATTGTCTTATCAATACATGAAATGAAACGGGAGAAGATCATAAATTGCGAACAAACAAACCGTATTATAACCCAACTTACTTGTGATACGAAGGTTATCCTTTAACTCACATTTTCACCACACATCAACTTACTTGTGATATGAAGGTTATCTTTTAACTCACATTTTCACCACACATCCAAATTTCAAAACTAAACACTGGCACATTCAAGAGTATTTGTTAAAATCATCAGGCAACTTTCCAGTAACACCACCCCAAGTAAGAGGTCTATGATTTCGAAATTGATTCCGAGGTCGTCTTTCTAGATCAACTGTTTTGACTTAAGAATTGTTCTTCATATTCACTTTACATTTATGTTCGTTTTCTCTCGTGTAAGTAGCCTTGACATATTGAGCATTTAATTTTCGGACAGGTTTAATAATTAACAGCTAAAACAAAAAAATCGTCATAGTTTATTTTACTAACAACCTTAAATAAACATATTTGAATTTATTTTTTATGATTTTGGAATTTAAATATCAATTTGACAAAACTTGATTTTGATGTTAAAACGTTTTTTTGTTGAAAACATAGAGTTAATACGGTTTTGGTGAAATCTGATTATCATATACTTATTGGAGTGTCAAACTATTCCAATAGAAAAGACAACATGTTCACTTCTTCGAATATCATAACAACAAAGTATCAGACGTAAGTCACATTGAGAGATAAATATGTCCTGACACCTTATCAATTCAAACATCCTGTGAGAGTTTCGTCTTAATTGGTTATATCTTAACAATGGATTTTTTAGATAAATTTAATTGCCGCGCATTGAAAGTGTGAGATTTGCCGCTTGTTATTTCATGACTTGAATAGCAGAACGTGTCAGACCTGTTAATTAACAACAGAGATATTTAAGAGATTAACGCCAGAGGCTATCTTTCGCCTAAACAATAAAGGACTTGACACTTGAAACATACTGTGCGAATGTGGCAGATTGGTGTTTATTTACATCACGACCCTTAATCCTTGTAATGTCCGATGTTTGACCCTTTGTATGTGAGGTAAACTGACAATAATCAATTAAATTGTAAACAAAGATATTATGTTCAAATGTGTTCAAATGTGTAAATTACATAGTGATCTTATTACTAAATTATCAATATAAATTTGTAATAATCCATTATCATTTGCGTTGATGAGTTCAGAGAGTTCAATAAAATCAATTCTCTGGAAACGCCAAACAATGCGTAAACTTGCCGTCTTCGAAGTGAAAGTAACACAGCCTACTGTTCTTGTTTGGGGAATATATCTTTTGCTTATTTGTAAAGTAAACACGGTCCAGTTTACTTATCGAAACTTTTTGCAGCTTTTATATTCGTCGGAAAACGGGAGAAACTCGCATTCCTGCGACCAAAAGCAGAATAGCACCAGAAGACCTGTCAAAATACCATATTCAATATCCAATTTACGTTTCCTAAAACACAATTCAACACTTAAAATGTCCGAAATTTGTGCAAAAAACACCGTCGATACTGAGAACTAGATTCTTCTTACTGATAGTTCATATGACTTTGAAGCACAAATGACGTCACAACAAGGGAGATAAGTCATTCACAAAAATCGATAAAGGTGAATAAAAGTAGTCAAAAACAACATTTTTCGCTTCTGTATGAGAAAAAAATCATTACCTACGTCATAACGAAACCATAACCTAATTCAAAAACCATAATTAAAGAAAATTTTGTTTATCGGGAAATATGACCTTAAAGTTCCTGCAACGAATTATCAGAGAAACAACAGAATTTTGAGAAAAAGGAAACTAGAAATTTCAAGATGTCAGATTGAAAACCACATCTTAAAACTAAGTAACGCACCTCAATCTAGCATTTATTCTCTTCAGAATGTTATTTTGTTATTCAAAGTACGAATACCTTAGCTATTTTCACAAGGTGTCACATGTCAGTGATGCGTCAACTCTCTGTTATCATCATGAACCGAGGTAGAAATGGTAACCTCCCCGACACACCCCCTATATTCTAACAATTCAGAGCTAGAAATTGCCTAAGCCTTAAGATCTGAATTCGGACCAACAATTCTTTTGCACTTTTAGCATGACAAAATATATTATTATGGAATATTGAACCCATAACTAAAGAAAATCAGGAAATATTTACCATTTTGTCAAATTCGCTGATTGGTAAAAATGACTTCCGGTACAGCAACAACAACACTGTGATATGAAATAGCTTTTGATTGGAAAACGGATTAAAAATTAACCAATGACAAATAGTGTTACAAATGTTTACCAAAAGCTGGTTGTCTGCCTTATAGAATGCATTCAACTACATACTCCGATAACGCGGGGAACCATATATTTTTGACGTAAAAACGCGGCTTCGTCAGTCCAAGATGAACCAGACGTAGATATTTTCGTAAACAAATATTGCAATGCAAGAATGGCTTGTATTATTCGAGTTAAAGCTTCGTAGGATAACAAAGAAGGAATTAATCAACTTATTTTTTTAGTTCAGATGATTGTCACATTTTAATCATTAATAGTTTGTTCTTTGACACTTCAAAAATGCGGTGTATTGTACCAGGAGCAAACATCAAAGGTAAGCTTAATGTCATTGAATGTTGTGTTCTTAAGAAATGGGGAGGTTAACTTGATAAGGGTTAGTTCTGGGGTTAAATGTTGACTTGGGCCGTCTTCGCCAGGCTTGTCTTTTTCTTTTTTACCATAGATTAATGTAACGAACACCAGAGTGAAGTCAAATGATAAGACAAAACATGTAAAATAATGTTGTCAAATAATGGCATCAATTGCTGTCCAGCAATTAAAAATGGCTAGTGTCAAATGTCTTCATTTTCGCACTTCAACCAGTGTAGACAGTTAGCATAATGTGCCAATCGAAGTTGGTAAATCATCCATAATTAAGTAATAAATAAAAAGCTCCTGTTGCTTGATCTAGACAGTACATTATTCAAAGGTGAATTATTATTGATGACATCATTAGCTCACTACAAACTTGTTCAGGACCATCAACTCATTACAAACTATTATTTACTATCATTCATTCATTTCTAATTCTTATTGATTTTTAAAATTTTCATATACCAAATACATTTAAACCTGTAAATAATTCAATACATGTTTAACTATGTCATCATAATGAGCGCTCAATGACCTTAATTATTGATGAGCATTAAAGCACTGTTCATTCATTCTAACTATATAACATTACACTATATTTTTATTTCCAGTTTTTGGTCGAGCTGTTCATTCCCTTTCAAAGATTGGTGAGGAGCTGTATGTAGAGCCATTAGATCATGGAGTAAGACAACATTGTTATTTTTTACTATTTATCCAAAAACAAAAATTATGAAATGTCAATGCCAATTGAACGCAATTGTTCATCTTAATGAATAGAGAAACAATTATTAAAGAGGTTCATGAAGAATCCTAATTCTCATGGCAAGGTTAAAAAGTCAACAGCTTTTATGAGCTTTAGAAGATATATTTTGGAACAGTCGTAAAATAATGTCAAAATGTTTAACTTTATAAACACTTTGATCAATTAAAACTTGAATACGGGTCATTGGTGGTTGAAAATCATATCATTAAAAATTTTGATCAAATACTTTAGGACTTTTGACAAGAAATCTTTTCTTTAATCTTAAGGTGGAATACCCACAATCCGCCTGTGAAACTCATCCTTTGTTGCATTTTTTTGGTCATTCTCTGTATACATCAGTGGGGGTGGAAACTATTCGCTTTACACCAAATAGTTCCGGCCCCAGCTGATGTATGCCGAGAACTACCAAAGTCATCGGACAATAGGATGACTTTCTTGTCACAGTGTTGTCAAATTACATATGCCAGAAAGGCTTTTCCAGATAACCGTTGTGGAAATGAGCTTAAGCTTTGTATTTTCATTGGTAGATGACTTTTATCTCATTAACACAAACCAATCTAAAAACAGGTTTGGCTTAATTTTCATTTCTGGAGTAAGCCCTGATTATTATGATGGCGCCTTAATTGTAAAGAGACTTGTTTGATCTTAAAGTAAGAAATGTTTTGCTGAACCCTAAACAAGCTATTTTGATATTGATTTGTTTTGTTTTTGCAGCTTGCACTTAGGACTGTGAACTCTACAAGATCAGCCTATGCCTGTTTTCTGTTTGCTCCCAGTTTCTTCCAGTTTTATGATGATGGGTCAGATCAGATCTCCTCTCAGGATAGTGACGATGGTCTACGCTGTAAAATAGGAATGGCGGTATGATCAGAAACATAGTGTAGTGGCTTAAACAATTTTCTCTAATGTGATTTTATTTATTGATTGGTTCTATTTAAAAGCAATTGCGGATGACAATTATAAAGTTTATGAAAGACAATTATAAAGTATGTGAAAGACAATGATAAAGTATGTGATAGACAGTTATAAAAATGTGAAAAAATGTTTCAAGATTTGAATGAATGTATCAGAAACCTTAATGAGGTGTATGTATGATATTTTGTAACCAGTCTTAATTGAAAGAAACAGCAAACAACATATAGTGCAACAGATAAAGTTTGTTCATTTACATTGTATATAATAGGGTAGTGGTCTACAATGGGCACTTTTTATTTTAGTATGCTTAAAACAAATGTGATTATATAGGTTTGATATTCTTATGAAACTTTCCCTGAAAAATTGATGTCGTTTGAAGTCTGTGTGAATTAATATATTTCTACAATTATCAACATTTAATTGCACAAACATCAATGATTGATAATGAATTAAGAGAGTATGTGTTAGCTATCATGTGATTATTTTGCAGTTTCAGATGTTGTCTCGCATTTTTACCTCTGACATGTTTTTTCTTTTTTGGTATTTTCAAATGTTTGGCATTGTTTGCATTAAAAATTGTTGAAAATTATTTCACATGAGATTATGAGAGTTAACAAAACCCAGAGAATATTTATTAGTTTACATGTGATTATTTTGCAGTTTCAGATGTTTACCTCTGACATGTTTTTTTTTTTGTGTGTGTTTTTTATTTTTAGAGCATGGCTCAGGTATCAAAAACAAGTTATTGGATAAAACCATTGTGATAAATTTTTCAAAGTACCTTCAGATGCAAGGGTGTTTACTTGAACTCATATGTTATGGAGATAAATATTTGCAAATACACTGTATAGAGATTTACCAGTACAGGATAATTTGATGGGTTTTTTTCAGTCTGTGATGACTGTGTTCAAGTACCTGTCCCACATGGAGAAAACTGTTGACCAATGTAAGATCAAACTGAATATGAAGGAGTCCAGACTTATCTTCCAGCTTCACTGTAGACATGGTATGTACAGTTATTTATTGTAGTCCACAGAATCTGGAGATAGCTGTGTATGCTTTGCTAGCCTTTACTGTTGGTACTAAATATCTTGTTAGTCTCTAGAGCTTAAGATTAATTATAACTTACAATTTCATAACCTTGTAGTGGAGAAATAGCACATTCAGCGATTTTTTTTTTAAATTGGGAATGGTTCTGGTACCAGACAAATTGGGAAAAATCAAGACATTTTTCTCTAAAATTTGAATTTTTTTAGGTATAAGTAAATTCAAACATAAGGTCCATTGGGAAATTGGGTAAGTAGTCAATTAATTTGATTGGTAATGGGTCCGTTTTACGGTACCAAACATGTAAGTAAAAAAAATCAATGACATTTATATTTCATGTTTATTTAAAGGCAGCGAAAACAGTATTAAGCATTTGCATATGTCATGAGAATTTACTGTTTTATTGCAGGTATAGTGAAGACCCACAATCTGTATATCATTGAATGTGAAACTCTTCAAGCTGTCTTCTCAAAGGATATGTGTGTCAACTCTCTCACTGCATCTTCAAAGTAAGTCAAAACTTGCAGGTGTAAAGTGTCAAAGTCAAAGGCATTATAAACGATTTTGTATTAGAACTTTATTAATGATTGTCCTTGTCAATGCAATTTGACCTTTTGCTCTATTGTTTACTTTTAACACTTGTTCTGAGGTACCAAAATGAATAATATATACTGTCATTGCTCTCAATAAATATGTAAAGAATGGTAGCAAGAGAAGAAAGTAAGACAATTAGGGCATCATTCATGGTTTGATGGTTAAACTCTTTCACCTTGGAGTTACAATTGTAATTCATTAATTCAATGAAGCAGTAAGGCCCAAACCGGAATTGTGGATACATATCGACACTTATCAACGGATTTGGGGTCTATATGAAAATATGTAGAAATTAAAATAATAAATGTGTTATATTCTTTCTCTTTTTTTCAAGGTCTCTAGAAATATTGACATATTTGCCAATTTTGGAAAAGAATCAGAAAGATTCTAGCAATATAAAAATACATTTCATAATTATCAGCAGTAGAATGGAGTAATGGTTAAGTAAGAAATTAGTATTGTACACCTCTTTGAAAGCCAATCCACATTTTCCACTTATTGTAAAGTTTAGTTTTCAAACTACCACCTCTTGGCTTTGAAGAGGATTAGAGTTTTAAGAACAAATATTTTTTATATTTTTTGCAGACTGTTATGTGATGCTGTGCACAATTTTCAAAACAACGTGGAAGAGATCACTTTAACAGTTAATCCTGAAAAAATATCGCTGAACAATTATGTGGACGATGAGCCAGGTATAATTTTGAGAATTTCAATAGCCACTATAGCCATTACCTTTTTACAACATGTCAAAAATATCCATAAACTACACTTTTGTAAGGTAAGGACAGTCTGCTCTTTCAAATGTCATCTGCGTTAAAGGGATTAAAGTCATTTCTATTGTCATCTGCGTTAAAGGGATTAAAGTCATTTCTATATGGGAAAGGATTTGATTTAAGCCATGGTTTATGGATATGCCATGCTCAACTCAAAGATGTTCTCAATACTACCTTGTAATGTAAAGTAATTTTACCTTAAAGGCATTGGTCAGGCATTGGTCAATAGTATGAACATATAGTAATAAATATAAAGTAGTAATTTTACCTCAAAAGCAGTGGTCAATAGTATGAACATGAAAACCTCTAGGGTAGGTATTATAGGGAATTACTGTATACTAGCTGTTTGGCCAAAAGTCTTTTTTAATTTATGTATCTATGATGTTCTCATGAACAAAACACCAAATGATATTTCTCATATACATAAGATAAGAGAAGATATACACATAAAGCCATTGCCACTTCAAAATTTATCATTGCAATTTTCAGCTTCATGGAAAAATCTTGGGCTTAACACTACCATTGATATTACCTTACTCAAGTTTGTGCATTCTGTACATTATTAATTATTGGTAGGTTAACTCTCAATATTCCTTCAAGAGTTGTTGTTTATTTCTCACTATGGAAAAACTCATTATTGTCCAATGTATGTAGTATGTTGTCGGATTATATTTTCGTCTATGTTTGCATTTAAAAACTTTTGACCGTTTATTAGAAATAAACAGATTTACTGGAAATTCTTTATGTGCCACTCTGGCCTTTGACAAAATATTCTTTTAATATAAGTTTATTTCTTTTTCATTGATATTCTCTTCAACCCCACTTACAGAATAATATAAGATATGCAGTGTAGGTTTTTGATTAATGCATGCATAACTTCTGATATATCAACTTTCACTGGTGTTGAAACTACAAAACAACGCATATTTTTTTTTTTATTGGCTGGTGAAAGATTCTAGATAAACTAATAAAGAATTCTTTCTACAACTCTTTCTTTTCCCAGATCCTAACAAAGTGATGCACACCAATTTGACCCTTGACCCAGATGAGTTTGATAATTGTCAGATTGGCGTTGATACAGATGTCACCTTCTGCCTAAAAGAGTTACGGGTAAGGGACTTGTGTCTTTGTTTCTATATTTATTGTAAGTTGGAGGATATCGTAGTATTCCCCTTCTGTCTGAAGGGGATGTTACAATGGGATTTTTGTGTTTTGTTACACTGCAAGGTAGTTGTTCATTGTCTATTTGAAGAAGTTACAGATTAGGGTTAGTGCTTTTTGTTGCTATAACATCTGGCAGGTGGGGTGACATAGAAGTCACCTTCTGTCTATTGCAATGTTACTGATAAGGCACTGATGTAATGTCAATTATAAGGTAGTTATTGACTTTTCTAGAAATCTGTATTAAAAACTAAAGCATAAATTGATCAGGCCTTCTTTTTGTATATTAATCATTATCATTGATAATAATGTGATTTCTCTTGGGATAAGTTATTGGGGTATCCCATTCATACTGACACAAATGATATGGCCTGGAAAATATAAGTTTTTTCAACTTTGTATATTTCTCTTTTTAAGGCAATTTTGGCATTTGCTGAGGTCACTACTCTACCTTTGACGTTACATTTTGAAACAGCTGGAAGGTAAGAAAGATTTGCCCAAACTTAATACCACAAATCAGAGGTTCAGTGCAAAACTATGGTTAAGAATTACTTCACTAACCAATGCTTGCATTTGCCTCTTGATAAAGCATTCTTCTCTTTGATCTTAAGTGCAAGAATTAATAAAGAGTATAACTAATTGAAATCAGGTAGAAGAAACTCAAGGATAACTATATTTATTTTGTCATTGGTTTTCTGAAAGTTATCTGCCAGGAAACAGTTTTTGTCTGTTTTTGACTGATTTCAGCTGTATCTGATTGAGATTTCATGACGAAATTCGTCCAGTTATTTCTAAGAGATATTGCATTATTAGATTCTTATGATATCAACAGAATCCCAAAATAATGTTTGCATTAATACAGAGTATGACTTTACCTTAACCATGTCAATATTGGTGTTTAATTTGTAAACTTATTGGTTTACTTGATTGTAGTACACAATATGGTCTTTCATATATTTCTAACATAAATATACTTGAAAAATTCAGACTTAAAATAAGATGATAATTTACTGTTGTCTTAATTAAAAGAGATATTTTTAACATTGCCATCTTAAGCAAGAGTACAGATTTAAGTCTAAAGAAAGGATGCAAGTCTAGTAATTTTTAAAGATTTATTATTTTGGTGTTGGGTGGAAATGTCACATACAAGAAGCTATATTGACTAGCACTGGTTGTTATTTGGCGATTTCTTGATTCTTGTTATCCACTCGTGCTAAATGACCTTAGCTGTCGATGCGCCTTAAAACACCATTCATTCATTGTTATCCACTAAAGCTACCTTGAAATGAATTATTACAGGTTTAACATTTTATCATTAGATACTATAAATGATGACTGATACATTTTTCATGTATACTTATATGTGTCTTTATTATATATTAAATGAGTTTAGAATTTAATTTTATAAATTTGAATCACTTCTCTTATGATGCAATTTGTGAAGAGAATATTGATCTCTTTACAGGCCAATAGTATATAGCATAGACAGTGACAATACTTTTGAGGCAAATTTTGTTTTGGCAACTCGTGCTGAGCCTTCTGGATTAACTCAATCTTCTACTCAACCCAGAATGTCAACACAGAAAAAGTAAGTATTCTTCAATGTTGTACTGATCAATAACATTCATTTAAGGAAGTACTTAGTCAGCATCTTGGATGAGGAAATACAAGGGGAATCGATTGACGATATACCACATGACTTAAAATACTGTTGAAAACTTTGATAGACCTAACTCTTCCACATTTCCTATTTTGTTATGTCTTTCTTGACTGCAGTTAAGTTCTCTTTAGGAGCAATTACGTTTTTTTAATTTTAGTATAAGTCTATTTAGAAAGCATCATTTTTCAAAATAATTTTATTGCTTAAAACAATTGCTTTTTTCTATGAGATTAAGATAGAGTTCAATCTTATTTTGAATTGATTAATTCATAGAGAAAATTTATTTGAGGCAAAACTAGATGCATCACATTTTAATTCATCTCTACCTCAAATTGTAATCAGTTCATTTCTTTTTAATTGTTTCAGACAAATTCAGCGATCTGTATCTAAACCCTATAAACCAAGACCTAGTACATCAGGATCAAAGTCCTCAAACATGTCACTTAACACAACTGATTATGTGTCAGCAAGCAGGTAAAACTTTCGTCTCAATTGTCTGTAGATAGCTGTTTAACCTAAAAAGAATATTTGCTTATTATTTCTAAATCCTCATCCATTTTGTTGAATCATCCACAAAAAGAAAGCACTACCAATATCGAAAAGGAAATACTGTAATATTGTCATTTCAAATTTGAACAATCACAATGTACTAATGAAGGAAATGTTTAAATATTTAGTCAATAATGCTGAATTTTGTGCTGTAAATATAACTTGTGAGTCATCTGAGAAGTCTAACAAATCAGAAGCTTTTTGGTTTATAATTTCAAAAGTTTAATAATTGTTTGCCTTGATGTTATTCAGTTTGTGTTTTGCTTTTGTGAATGCTTCCTTCATCCAGGACTTTGTGACTATTTCAAAGTGAGAGAAAAATCAGAAAACACTTATAAAGCATAACCATGAAGTGTACTTTCTTCAAGTAGGTTGAAACCATTGTATTTGTCACATGTCAATGAGAGATTACAAATTTCTAGTTTATGCACTTCAATTACCAACTGCTTCCTACTGTAAAACTCATTTTTCATCCGATTAGCTTAAATGAAATTAGGTTTCAAGGAACATCACTGAAAAGAAATGGAGCATGTATTATAGTATCAAAAAGATTTCTATATCTTTGCATATTTCAGTTGGCAAATGTCTTCTTTTAATGTTTTATTGTAGGTACTCTATTTAAGTTTCTTGTCAAGAACGTTCAAATGAGTACCTGTAAAATATGTTTATTGCATAATCTTTGAACTTCAATCAGAAGATCCTATTACACAGCTTTATCTAGATGTATTGCTTGTGGAATTGGATAATAGATACATAATAAGCTTCATCAGGGGCACAGTTATACTACAGATTATATTTTACATTCATGGTTTGTGATTTCTCTTCAGGAAAGGAGATCAGAGTGAAGGATCCAAGAGATCAGAAGGGGCTCATCAGGAACTGATGGAAGATGATGCGGAGTTTGATGACATGATCATTGAACATAACACAACAATTAACATTAACAAAAATGATAAATCGACTAAAGACAGTAACAATGTTGGCAAGATCACCAATGCCAATAACAATGTGGTAAATGAAAGAGGAGACGGTAGTAAACCTGGTGGACTTGCTAGTACACCAGCCCGAGATAAGATAGACAATCCTGTGATAGGAAATGGTGATAATGAATCACAAGTGCCAAGTAGTTCTACAGGGGATAGTGAAAGTCCAGTTATTCCTGTGTTAGGAACAAAAGCACGGGTAATTATTCTTGTTCTGTACAGGTACAAGGAAATTGTACAAAAAAATCATCGCTGATTTGTTGCTTGTGAAGCATTGCAAACGTTTTGGGATCAATATACTATATCCTTTTGGACCAATTCATTTTCTCCCATTTTATGTCAAATCTATTCAGCATGTGCAGCTCTATTGGTGGTCTTCCGCCTGGTTAGAGTACAGAACTAAAAATAAAATCTGCATGAGTTAAAATTCCAGTGACAGCATATGGATTTTCATAAGAGGTAGTCTTCCGACTGACTCGCGGGATGCCGATGGTTTTACCCAACTTTGCCCTTATAGGCAGTTGAGTATGAAGTCTTCCTTCATCATTTAGAATCAGGCATTGTAACAAAACTGAAATGATATAGACCTGATGATAAACCTATATAAATGCAAATACATTTAAAGCTCAATTGTTAAGCGTCCAACACAAAAAACATTAATCCTTCATTAATAATTGACAGTGATATGAAATTAAAGCCAGATATTTTCTTAAATAATTGAAAATGCATTAAAAAAAGAAAATTGTAAATGAGGTCATAGGACACATCATTGCATTCATATTGACAAAATGTAATCCCAAAGCCGTTGATGTATTGCAGAACACAACTATTCCATCAATGAATTCTAGCACATGCACATTGTATATGGTTCTTTGTGGGGGGTAGGGGGGGGTTTAATCTCATTTTTGGCCCAACAGTTCATTTATGTTTCACAAAATGACCTTGGGATAAACTGTCTTCTGCAAAAGACTTGAATTGTTATGATTTTCTCTTAATAATGGTTTCTACCCTATTCCATATGTAAACTTTGAGATTCAGAAAATGGAAGATGCTTTGTACTATTCAAGTTTTAGTTTTAGATGTATTAATTGAATGCGTATTATGATTATATGTAGAAACTTGATTTAATTGATTTATTTTACACACATGGTATGTGTTTGTTTCTAGTTGCTGCTTGATACAACTGTTACTGAAGATATTGACATGGCGGACGGTTCCGGGGAAGATGAATTAGACGATACCATACCTGGTACTCCTCCTGCTAAACGGGTAAATAAGTTTGATACAGGAGTCAGCTTATGGACATGTAGCCTTCTATATAAATAATTAATGAGTAAACCCACGCCCTCATAACAAGAGTTCAATGCAAGACAAGCGGTATGTCTTTTAAAAAGGGGATGAATCCGAGGAAAGCTGTAACATGACTGAAATACTGTTTAACCCTTAGAATGCTGGGTAATTTCTAAACATAGATTTTTGGGTTGTAGGCTTTCCATAACCTTGAATATCTGCTTAGTTTTGTTGGAGAAGGATACTTAGAGGGGCAAACAGATTAGATCACAGGCTAGCCGCCAATTTGGCTGGATAACAGATAATTTCCTAACAAATTATCATTAACTGAATTTTCTTTTTGTTGATGTTGGAAAAGCATAAACTATGATGTGTTAACTTTAAATTACAATGAAAATATTTTGATTAAGATAGAAAACAATGTGAGCAACTATATAGCTTCTTTGATCACCAACTGTGTCTCACAATTTTTTCTTTGTAGATGTTGCAAGAAAACAAAATTGTGTGAAGTCATATACTTATTTCATTTTTCTGATTTACTTGTATTTTGAACATGCCTTTTATAAAGATTTTGAAGCATATTTTGAGTAAGATGATTTTAAGAATACAATCTTCAAAGTTTAGCTGTCCTGTCACCTTTTAATATCCCATTTCATCTTTTTTTTTTTAGATTAAGATTTTTTTTTCTATTTGTTTTCAGTTTAAATCCCTATTTTTTGGTATGTCTCAAAGCCAGCAGAGCCAGACTAAGACATCACACAACGTTTCTGTTTCGAAGGTGTTAGCTGCGGACACAGACGATGAGGACTAACTCTTTACCACCTGCAGACGACATTTCTTTTTTTACTTGTTTTGAAGCAGAAGACTATAGGAAAGCATTGTAAACATGTGAAAAATCTTTTAGTTCTGCTATTGTGATATGTGAATGGTTTAAAAAAACATTTTGACAAAAGGAGAAATTGCTTGTGACAATTTCTCCTTTTGCCACAATGCTTTTTAAAAGTCATCTGCTGCGAGACGCAATAATGTGGCATAAAGTGGTTATGTGTTAATTGATAGAACGATGATTTTCTTATCTGAATTGAAGCTTTCCCAGTAGCTTGATTGAGTTCTATCAGTGTATCGGTCTAAAAATCTAACCAACCCCTGTCTATACACAGAACAATGCTTTAACACCTAGAATAATGTTTTACCTCCTCATATAAGCACAAACCCTTTTATGAGTATGTACTGAAGATGACATTAAAGTAGAATACCCACAATCCAAAATTTTGAAACTCTTTTGTCGGATAACTTTGGTAATTCACGGTATACATCTGGCGGTGCCAGAACTATTCACTTTACACCTATTACTTCCGGCCATGCCTGATGTATACAGAGGACGACTGAAGTAATCCTACAAAAGAGGGGGACAATGGGTAATCTACCTTAGAACCAATTTTGGGAAAACATTTATTGCAAACTACAAATGAATGTTGGAATGAAATGACAAAACAACAATATGCTGATGATGTGCAAATTCTGTCACAATATTTTTAACAATGTTGTTATCTACATGAAGAAAATGATTTTTTCTTGGCATTTAAATGCCATCCCAGGTGTCCCAGTTGCTCAGAATGCAGATGGTTTCTGTCTAGGCAAAAAAAAAAAGTTTTCTATATACACTGAATTATGTTTTACCAGTTCATATTGACACTAGCCTAGGTCTCGTTTTGGACTTATGGAAGGTGTTTTATTTGGATAAAGCACTGATAATCTTGACAATCAATGATCCTTTATCCAAACAATGAACTGTAATTTACCCCTATATATATTAGTGCTATCCTTGATCTAAGTCCTTCATCAACAAATTATACAGATTTGTCAAACTAGCAAAAGACATATTTGAAAATCAGCACAGTTTGTTGATAATCATTAATACCATGATGAGCAAAGTCCCATTCCGGCACATCAGTTTAATGCTTGTTAATCCATTTTGCTGTTAATATTCGATATTTTCAGTCACTTTGATAATTAAATAGGTTAGCATCTTGTTTAAATTTCTTGAAACTGGGAAACAGTAAATGAACTGTTATATATATGGTTAAGAATACTGCTAATTTTTTTTATTGTTAATGGATTTTTTTTACAATTAAATATTGCTAAAATTTAATGCCTTTTTCATATTTTTGTTTAACCAATTCCCTGAATTGTGAGGAGACCTTAGCCTGTTGATTTGGGCAAAAATGATGGCTAAATTGCTGGGATAGAAAACAAAAAACGTCTGGGACAAATGCATGATTTAACAGAAGTTTACAATTTTGAACGTCCTTCACACAGGCCCCTTAAATGTAATGTCAAAACTAGACTGTTTTAAACTCTTTAACATGTTGATACAGTGAATTTACATGTTATTTTAACTAAAAGCGTGACATCGCTTTTGAGATCTACCGCATATGAATTGTACATTGATGTTTCTTGAATTACTTATGCTTTCAAAGGCTACTTTTAGTTGTATATCAAACAACACAAAAACTATTGTTTTCGACATGGTCTGGATCCAACCTGTTTGCACAAGCATGAAGACGGTTCAAGCGCTCTGGGGTTAATTTGTGTTGAAGATGGTCTCTCTCTAAAAATGAGGAAAGATAAAAATTTACAAGCTTCTTGTTTGGTCATGATCCCTTGGTTCCATGCAGGTAAAGGGATTAAAAACGAGACTGAAAGGGGGATCTGACCTTACAATTCAATGAAAGAACAGCTTTTTATCCCTTTCCTCATAATTTATTTGGGTTCATGCGTCTCATCAACACTTTTTCATTTATTGAACTCATGGATTCGGGAAGACCCCTTTCTTTAGTGTCCATTAGGGCTAGTCAAGACTGATTGAAACATCAGCTTTCAGTAAAACAACTGCAAATCCGACTACCTCTTAATGTACTACTACTGTGATATGAACTCACATAAAGAGGGGCTTAGTAACTGCAATTTCAGTACTTTACCATTCTGCCACGGAGCGCCCCTCTTCCATATAAACCAGCAAAAGACATGAAAGCTTTTGATTTGTTGTTAAAAAAGAAAGAACTGCTCATTTCAGAGAGAAAGATAAATGATTCAGATTTTCATCAATTTGGCCAATTTGATAAATAGCTTTAATGCAAGAAAAATCTTTAAACATATAAAGGGAAGAGGTAAAAGACTAGGTCACATAGAAATCTGTTTTATGGACCAAAATGAACATAGATCCTTTTTTTCATATTACCTTCTTTTGTTTACATAGCATCAACACTATTTCAAATATGCCAGGCCCTGCTCATTAAATGGAGAAAGACCTTTGTGTATCTGTCTTTGAAGGCTGATCAAGCCAGGTAACACCATGGCCATTCCATAAGTCAACAGGAAGACTTCATTTCATATCTTCAATTAAAACTATTGTGACAAGATATGTCTCCTTTTGTCACAGTGGCTAAGAATCATGTAAGCTGAGGGTATTGGTCAGACTCACAAAAGGCAACTATGAGCATATTGAGGGTTCAATGCTTCATGTTAATGAAGTACTTACTATATAGTATCGCATTGACCCCCAGATATTTCCAATCAATGTCTTAAAAAGAATAAAAAATGAATTCAACTAACATTTCTCCTTTTATTGTCTTTTTTTTTGTCAAACATATTTTCTTCTTTTTACAATAAATTAACAACAATCCATTTAATGATATATCTCCGTCTCTACACTATCTACAATTGTGTTCATTATTTGTAAGGCTAATCTAACCACTTAAACCCCTCCCTAATTCATTTTCATTTCAATTCTTTTGGAGCAGAACTCCAGAAACAGTTGTTATGAAAGAAGGATATGTCCTTTTGGTCAATGATGTCTTAAATCACTTGCAAAATATCTTCAAAAGATGCAGTAAAATGAAAACATGTAATGTATGTGATAACAGGTCAATCTGTCAGCTGTTATCACACTAATACTTCCCTCATAGTGGACCTTTTGTCCAGTCAAATTTGAAAGCACTAGCAGAGGACAGTTAAACATTGTGAGAATTTTATTTTTCTTAGTGATATTGGTAATGAATCATTTTGACAAAAGACGAAATTGTTCATAATGAGTTAAATGTGGTTTTGTCTTTTTTGTCAAACTTGTTTCTAAAGTTTTCTGTCACATAAGACTTTAAACAAGAAAATGTTAAAATGAAATACAGTGTTAAGATTTTTTTATTTAACTATTTGAACTAGGTGAAACATTAACAAAACATGGATGACATTTGATGTATCTGTTTAGGTTAACTTTCAAACAACATAAAAAAATCCAACTTAACATTCATGGGCTATTTCTTATATATCCTTAACATTTGGCATTCAACATCAAGATTCAACACAACGCAAGCCAAACATGAAATCAAACTTCTTTCTGAAGCTTACAAAAATGTCCTTTACATGTATGGACCCATTGATGGCACAATATAAGACCATAGTTTTTCCTAACACTGAGCCATATACACATTTATTCCAAATACAATGTACATATATACATCATAAATTCAAAATCATTCAATGCAAATTATTTCGAGCTTCAAGTCTATTAGATAGAACTGTCATATAAATGTCATATGAACTACCATCACAAAAAACCAGCTGGCCATATCTTTTAACCAACCAAAAAAATAGGAATGTATTCTGAAGTGTAAAGCTTTTTAACATGTTTGTCAAATGGTTTCCGCTGCAAAGGCATTGAAATTTATCTTTACTGGGGGTGGTTTATAGCTTCTCATGAGTTCAGTGCAATACTGTAGTAAGTGCTTCATGTTTATGAAGCACTAACTATAGTCGTGCACTGAACCCTTGTTATGGTTTATCATAATAGCATGATCAGTATTTTTTATCCATGGCATATCAATGGTGTGGATTCTGAAATATTTATCAAACTATATTTGTATCAAATTCTACATTAAAGATTGCTCTCAAACATATTCTTTGGTAGAGATCATTCAGACAAAAGAAACATATCCAAAAACAGAGCCTTCAGCATTCAAATATACATGTGCATTTAAAATAAAACATTCAAACAAGCATTTATAAAAATAAACAAAAGTAAATTTATTCAAAAACCTTCACATACTTAACACATTACCCTATAGTGTATTCTGTGATCTTTCCAATAAAATACAAAATAAAAGTTGAGAGTAAAGATGCTTATCTTTTTTCGAGTAATATTTGCTTTCACCTACAAACTCTTCATTCACAATGTTTTTTAACCCTTTCCCAAACAATAACGACATTTGACCACTTTGTTGCCGATGACTTTAGAAAACATAGTGGGAAAAGGAGAAATTGCTCGTGCCAAGCAATTTTTCCTTTTCCCACAATGTTTTCTGCCCTATAAGATTATTTTCCAATTTCATAACATTTTGACATGTCATCTGCAAACTCTTTCAATTTGGGAAAGTCGAAAAGTTGTTGTTTGGGAAAGGGTTAAGCCAGTTGCAGAATACTGCAAGTTTGGAAAGCAGTTAACACATTGTAATTGAATAATGTGCATTTCAAATGATACAAAAATGCATTTAAGAGAACATGAATGAGAATAACAACTAGATCAAACACCCATTATAACTACTGTACTGTATATGTATTAAGATAAACCTTTCTCTTTCTCTTTATGATAGTTCCAAAATAGAAGCAAAGGTAGACTGCAATTAAGAAATTTATGATATAACATGTCCTTGTAAAATTAGGTAGAAGCCATTATGACAAAAAGAGAAATAACTTGTTTTGAGCAACTTCTCCTTTTGTTAGTATAGGGAAAGCTTAAATAGTAAAAGCATAAGCCGCAGGTTTGCCATAACAAAAAATACAAGTGGTAGGGTTTTTTCTCTGTCTGCAATTATTCTTCTTCATGTGCATATGTCTAATTTTGCTAAAAAACTTATCTTCCCTAAAAGTATTTTTTCAGCTTTTCATCTCTACAGAACAATTTCTAGGAAAGCATTCGATAAACATGATACAGACATAGAGTAAATTTATTTATTTAATAATGATGACACATAAGGCAACAAAACAGGCAAAATACAAAACAATTAAGTTGAACACATGGAACCTAAATGAATATATCAAAATAACAACAAGGGTTTCACTTTATTAAAGTCACAATGCTGTCTTCTCACAATTGCAACAAAACTGTTTCTGATTTCTAGACCTTCACTTGTGGAGTCGTGGTAATATTTTGAATGCAGAGTATTCAGGGTATTGAGTAAATGGGAGAATATATTACTCATGGTAATTGAGATCTTTCATTAGGCTGATTTCTGTTCACCTGAAACATGCACCGACACTTTTTCACCTTAACCCTTATAGTGATGGAACCGACTTCATGTTTATGCAAACTGGTTAGATCCAGAACAATCGCCAAGTAAATTGGCGACTGGCTTGTGATCTAACCTGTTGGCTACTCTGAGTATCTTTCCTTAGCAAAATCAAGCAGAAATTTGAGGTTTTTGAAAGTGAATGACACAACATCTATTTTAAAAAAATTACCCATCATTCTAAGGGTTTACATCTGCCTGGTTTTGCCCTCTGATTGGACCAATTCAATCATCTAATTCACTAAGGAAGTTGTAAAACTTTGCAACCAATTATCCATTATATATCTCATATACATATATGATATATATTTTTTGCATTCGGAGGAAATGATAAAAGATACCACAGTGAAATGCTCTTAATGAGAAAACTGCATGTTTTCGTAACCTCTGATATATACTTAACTTTTTCAAGAAACTTTTATGAAATATAAATTTGCATATTTGAGATAAATGTATCACATTTCATCATTAGTCATGCTCCAGTTTTTTCCATTTTGTAACATTACAATAACTTATAAGGTGGTACTATTCATACACCCTTTTAATCATGCATGTGATTTGATGAATCTAAATAACATAAACAATTTTTTTTTTTTTTCAAAGAAAAAGTCTCACACAAGTGGGTCCTTGTGAAAGTTTGAACTCTTTTTTAACCAAGATAATGGTACAATTTTATACACAAAACTAAACAAAGTGTCTTTGATTTCTGAAATGAAAAGCATTCTTGTATAACTTTTCAAATTGTGAGAAAAAATAAGACACCACTGCAACCCAAGGAGAAAGCACATTTGAAAAGGATAGTTTCCTTCTACCTTTGATTAAAAAGAAAACTTTCTCTTTTTTCATTTTACTTATGTTGTCTTATAATACTTCTAGAAACTTGTATAAGAAGGTTTCACAATATTTCTAGAAATATTACCTTATTCTAAATGCAAAAGGTAAAATAAATGTCACGATGTGCATTGTGCTTTCATAGAGTTTCGAATTATATAAACAATTATAATAGATTCAGCATAATCAACAGTTATGAGATAAATGCATGCAATCCTACATGGTAAATATCTACATATCACAGTTAAGTTACCATTACCATCAGTTTAACCCCCAATCAAACCCAAGACAGTTTTAGTATCCTTTCTGCTTAATTTTATAATTCTCTGTACACAAGTTTCTATAGCTGGTTAGAATCATGTAATTAAGATAAAAAAAAAATTCGCTTGGAAATGATTTTATTTCCACTTCATTTGGGCCGCGTCATGCGAAAAGGGGCACTCGGACATATAAAAAAAGCGCTGACTCAGCTCTATCTTAGCGCTATTATTCCAGCATCTAGTCACGAAAGTTATCATTTGTATTTATTTAAAGGTATAACTGGATGTCCTCTAAGATGGCAAACAGTGTAGCCCCAGACCAGCCGCCACGTCAGTGACGTGGCGGCTGGTCTGGGGCTACACTGTTTGCTGTGTCCGAGTGCCCCTTTTCGCGTGACGTGGCCCATTTCAACTTCTAACAATTCTGTAACATTTTTTACAAAACATATGTCAAGTTTAATATGTATCTTTGCTATCAGAGTTTCAGAAACAATCAATCCTATTTTGTTGGTACTTTTCAGAATCGTCTCGATGATATGATTGTTCTCTTTCGGTAAATAACCGAGGAATGGTATATAATTTAAGAGTTTTTGAATGATGTAAAACCAATACAGGAAAATAAACAAAGGAGTTTGTGAAGAAAGACCTAATTACTGCTTTGACATGTGCTGGTTGCTAAGAGTTCTAAATAACATGAGATTAACAATCAAATAGTGTATAGATTTTTCAACAGGAGGATGAGCTATACCTGTACTTTATCTCAAGTCTATTCTCTTAACGCTTTCCTAAAGAACAAATTTTCGACTGTCCCAAATTGAAAAAGTTTGCAGACGACATTTCAAAATGTGATGAAATTGAAATTTATTCTTCAGATAGGGCAAAAAACCTTGTGGGAAAAGGAAAAATTGCTCGTTACGAGCAATTTCTCCTTTTCCCACAATGTTTTCTAAAGTCGTCTGCAATCAAGTAGTCAAATCTCGTTATTGTTTGGAAAAGGGTTAAGAGAACTCAAACATACATAAATTACTTCACTCATCTAGGTGTGCAGAAGATAACTTTAAAACACATGTTACTTTAATTGGGTTTATACGCAGCTTCAATAGTATTTCCTTACATCATGTCTTTATGAGACCCAGCCCATAATTGGAGTTAACAAACTCAAATTTAACTAGCAAGGCTGAGTATAGCTGAATAGATACACCGCATAAAGTGGGGCCTTGCAATTTCATGTCTAGTACAGTAAACGTTCGGCCAGGGAAGGTTTTTGTGTCTATCAATCTTGACAACACAAGCTGAACTTCAAGGTCATGTCAAATTAATACATGCCCCATACCTAAGCTTACATAATATGGCTCTTCTCAATATTTCTGGCATTTCATAGCTTTAAGAGAACAAATCACCATATCTTTGTGCTTTGTGACCAGAAACACTCTACACAGCCTTCTCTTTCTCAAATGCACCAAATTTAGTACTATGAGACACATGCTTATTGTCGCATGCTTATTGTTGTAATGAAATCCTTTAACTTGTCTGAGAGAAAAACTGCCAGTCCGAGGCTTGAACAGGTTACCCCTGAAACAAGTCCTCTCCTATCATTTACCACAGTTTAATGTTGATGAGGATGTAGACTCGGGGGTGATGTATGTCACATGAAATAGCATGGAGGGAGTTGGCACTAGGACATTGGATCACAAGAGACTCGTGCCACGATAACTGTTATATCATCCGGCTTTCCCCCTGAAAAAAAAATTACAAATCAATACTTAACTCATTACTTCCCATTATCTCACATTGAAAGTAAAGGTGTAAGGTACAATTGGGTCAAAGGCAGGAAATACTTTCTATAGTCTCACATCAAATTCGAGCAATGAATATACCTATAATTTACACATACCTATTGTGTAAGCTTAAAAGAGCTTGTTCACATATGAAAAGATTTGAAACTCAAAATAAAATGTCATGAAAACAATACAGTGTTTGCATTGTTGTATGATTACAATTAAAAGAAGCTATTGACATCATACTTAGTTTAAGAAGCATCAGCATATCTTAGTATGTACAGTTTTTATGCGATAAATCTTAAAACCGTTGCATGGCTTTTGGATTGAATTACATAATAATTCCCTATATACTGGCTCTTAATACTTTAAAATTTAAACTTACTTTGCTTCCAATGGCTATTCTCCAGTGCATGTTGTACCACATTTCAATTTTTGATCAGTTTAAAAAAAAAAATTAATATTCACATCTATGCTTTTAGCTCTGTAATTTGGTTAGGAAGAGTTGGGATAACAGTTAAAGTAAACTTAACCTTTAGCATGTTTTATAACCTGATTTTCATAATCTTACAAATTTTACTTGAATGACCCGCTAAATTCTTTACTAGCAATACACAACTCAAAGCATACTTGTTCTTATTCCATAAGCTTGAGCTTGGTTTATAAGAGCAAAGATAACAGTTTAAGCAAAATTCACTTTTGCCTTGATTTAATTATATTTCCTACAAGACCTCAAAAATATCATGAAGGCAATCAGAAATAAGGCAATCAGAAATAGGAAAGAATTAGCATACCTCGAATATCAATACCAGCTTCTATGGCGGACATAGCAAAGGGGGACAGAATGTCAGGATCCAGGGATAAGTCATGTGCCTTCTCCGCTATGTTGGATGCTGTCACTTTTGTAGAATCTCTGCCATTCTGTAACACATGTAGAACTATTGAAAATGTAATCCATCTGCCTGTTTTGAACTTTGTGACTGATCCAAATTGAAATCAACAGCAGATGATAAAAAAGAAAAAAGCATGAAAAACATACATATAGTCTAATTGATATTGCTCAAAATGAGCATTTTTTCTCTTTGTCAAGTTCATTTGTTAAGTCAGAAGTGTTAAATTGGCGAAATTTGAAATAAATGGTAAAACATACAAATACCAGTAAATAAACTATATTGAAATAATGAAATTTGGCTTCTTCCAAATATGTGTACATACTTATAGGTTTTTATAAACTTTGAATCAAAATCATTAAAATGACCCTCTACCTTATCCAGTTTATAGGACTAGTCAAAATGGAAAAGAAAAATATGATATTGAAAGAGTATAAAAAATAACATTCTGTGTACATGATATGGATAAGAAACTGCTCATTTTGTAACAGCAGTTTCTAAAGTTGTCTGCTGCTGCAGGTGCAACTATGTGTGACTCAATATGACTGGTAGGATTATGTGTTACTGCATTTTAGTAATAACATGGCACAGGCAGTCGGTATTTCTATAAATGTGCTCCTATACAAAATTGTTTAATAGTCTTTCCAACTCACTGAATGCTTTCTCACAAGACCTTCCAATAGACAAACTCATAAATATATCATAAGCAAACAATTATGCTCTTTAACTGACTTCCGACAGACTTGCTTCATGTAACATTAGTCTTACTGTGTATCATGAGAGTATCATATACACAATATCTTAAAGAAATATAACCATTTTTGAAAGAGTTGTGTCTTATCAAATTTAGTCAAACTTGGGAATTGACCAATCCGTTGAATATAGCCAAACATATTGAAGGGAAGGTTGAGAAACACATCATACCTTGTACTTGGTGATCAGATTAAGAATCACATCTTCATGCATGTTATCAAATAAGCCATCTGTGCCCATCAGTAATATGTCACCTTCTTCCACTTTATAGGACGTTTTACTCGCCATGTCCATTCTGAAAAAAGGAACCGTCACAAATAGTTTAAAACTTTCAGCAAACAATACAGTAAAAACTAACATGCAGACAATACATGAAAGCTTGCCTTACCTCCAAGCAAGGAATGAAGTTGTGTATCAAGCTGTAATAAATATGAAATATATATATTGCTAAAGATGATTTCCAGAGTGGTTGTTTAACCATATTGGCATTTAACAATAAAATCTAGAATTATTGATCAAATCTTACAGTACCTAAGGTTGGCATTTGCACAATGATCATTCAAAGTTGTGAGCTTTAAATTTGTCAATTTGATTATGCTCAGTTTTATAATCTTGGCAATGAGATGCCGTCTCTTATGACAAGGTTATCTCCTAGTCCTCTTAGTCAAAACCTGCAAGCTTTTTCTGTAAATTGGAAAAGGTATTTGTCTGTTTGATTTGGATAAATTTACCACTAAATATGGTAAACCAGGAAAAACAAAGGCTTGTAACCTTGAACTTTTGGACAAAACCATTGGTGCAGCTTATGGGTCTAATTGGTGTCTTTTACATTCAGCATTTTAAAAACTAGCAAGCACATCCTATTTTGTTGAGATGATTCTAATAAATACCCACAACAAAAGGTTGTGAGATCTTACAAAGTTTGCTATGGAGTTATGCTTCTTATATTACAAGACTATTTACTATTGGAAAGTGGCCTTTTATACCTGTAAAAAGCCTGTTGTTATATTATATAAAAAAATACTTTGCATACCTGTCATTGAGAACTAGACCCTCTTGTTCCGGAGGTGCGACTGTAAGTTGGAATGGAGTATTGAAGTAATGCTGCTGTTCCTCTGACCTGTGAACCACCTCCCCGTCCCGAATCAGCAGGAATCCGCTGTCACCCAGGTTGGCTGTGTAGATGGTCTGTTCTGCCTTGTGTAGCGCAACAACGCAGGCTGTACTCCCACCTGGAGAGCAATAATCAGTGGAACATTTTGTTTAAAGATATGGCCTGCAGACAACTTTGATGGTCTTAGATCAGATATTCAGACTATTTCTATCATATATTTTCATTTTATGTACCTGGAGCAGATGATGAAAGAAACATTCGAGTTGAATCCTATCAAATCCTGTGGATAGAAGGTCAAACACACATCTTTCGTTTGTTCACAATCAATGTGAGTGCCAATATTGTGAACAGAATTGAAAATGATTTGTTTGAAAAATAAAAACTTAATTAAACCTTTATGAAGATTTTTCTAAAATAGGAGATAACTACCAACAACACTTAACTTGGTAACAAATTGATCATGATAAATCAGCTCCAGATACAGCATGTTTTAGTGCTGAACAGTAAAGCATATTACATGGGTGCTCTTCTTAACAAAATGATTCTGACAAATACCCGCTACATAGGTTAACCCACTACCAAACAATAACGACATTTGACAAGTCTGTCGCAGACAGCTCTGAAAAATATTGAGGTAAAAGGAGAAATTGCTCTTAAAGAGCATTTTCTCATTTTTCCACAATCCTTTCTGCCCTATCAGAAAATTATTGTTCAGTATTATCACATTTTGAATTGTCTTCTGCAAACTTTCAATTTGGGACAGTTAAGATTTTGGGGTTTGGTAAAGGGTTAAGGGGAAATACAAAAGATATATATGCCTTTTATCTGGACTGCTCAAGGAGAATATAGCATACCTAGTAGAGGATATTTCATATTGAGTAATTCCTGGTAACTGTCGTGGATGATATCTCCAGGTAGATGAGGTTTATATCGACCATTGCTCACCAGTCTCTCACACTCACGCATCAGTGATGATGAAAATACCGAGGGATCAACGCCATAATTTCTCCATCCCCCTACACCATCAGCAACACCTAAAAGTATGTCAATTAGATAAAAACATTGATCCCATAAGAAAAATAATTCACAATATATGGTACACACAGTTTTATATGTTAGTAAAATGCTTTGCAATGAGTATCTATACCAAATAATTTATCTGCTTTTTTAAACGATATCTGCAGCAAAGGCATTTTATAATGTATGTCTCCTGTATGAGAGGAAAGGATTATCAAAATTCACAATATACAGTAATGTCTCAGAGTGGATATCAGATCGTCTAAAGGGAAGGAAAATATGACTGACTTTGATACACCTGCACAAGACAGGTTTTATTTCGCATTATATAACAGGGGCCTATGACAGGCACCTTTCCAATAGAATATTTTTTATAAATTCATGCAGTTTTCTCGACATTTCAAATGCACATCACCTTTTGGTTTTCACAATTCAACAATTTAAGCTTCAAAGTTTCCAAAATTAACGGGCTAAGGCATCTTACAAATTTGAGGAAAACAGTCCTGCAATAGAACATACACAAAAGCAGAGAGAGTTGGCATTTTTGTCACTACATTTACAACTCAATCTGACAAAAGTCTATTTTATTAATACATAATTGTCCATTGCCATGTTTAAACCCGAATCAATCACAATATAAATATGAGAGTTATGGTTAACATGACTCGCCACGGACATTTGTGTCATTTACCTCAAAGTTAAAACAGAGGTCACAAATGATAACGATTCTCTTTGTTATTGAATTTGACCAAAAATAAGGTGAATCAGCCCAAACACTTACCTATGATGTCCGCTGTGTTGTTTCTAGATATGAAGTAAGAATCATCCCCGAACGCCCACTTTTTAGTGCCCGAGCCACAGGACGGCAAACTTTTAGAAAACCCTGAGCATCCCGTCACAAATTTCAACTCCCTGGTTTGTTGTTTTGTTTTTAATTCAGTCTGTACATTCGATGCAAATAGTCTGAAGAAGGACCGAACCCACGTAGAAGTCATGTCCGTGAGAAGGTAATGCGATGTCAGAACCACATGAGTCTGTCCAGAGAACGCTGCATTGTCTTGTTACGTAGTTTATTCACAAGACAGTTTTGTTTATGTTCACCATTTTGTTTTTCGACCTCTATCGACCTTGTACGAAGGGAGATAACTCAAATGGGTTAGGAGCATAGGATCAAAGTACCTTCATTTCACGGTTGAGTGTCAATCTGAACTCATTTATACCAAAGACTTAGAACTCGGATAGCGATAGAATCTTTAGTTTAAACAAATCAAGTTATATACAATATACTGGAAAAGTGTCTGGGGAAATGTGATATTCTGGAGAAATATCTAGCGCAGTACAGCGTTCTGGGAAAATACATGTAGAACAGGATATAGAGCTAAATGAAAAGAGCTTATATAAAGGTATTTTTCAACTTCAAATCAACAGGTTTTTAAGGTGACATCATGATTGTACAGTTTCGCCATTACCAAGCCTTTCGCCTATCAAAAATCTGGGTAATCAGGGGATCCAGAATTTCTGGCTGTGGAAACAAACATAAACATGGGGTCCCGGGGACTGCTACTAGGGCCTCCGTTGGGTCCAGGGCAAAGAAATGAAACATATCTGAATACCCATGAAAGGGCTAAAACACAGGTCGTCTCAATCGTAGACCTGGCGCGCTACCAACCTATCTAGACGGGAACATGATATTCGTCTTGTTAAAAGTAATAAGAATACAAAACATGTACCCAATGTCAGTAATATCAAACACAAAATATATGAACTATCAGACGAATTGGATATTGGCGTTAATGACTGTGTACGGGCTGCCCTATTGTTCGAAAGCTCAGCATCTTTAATATATCATTTAAATTAGTTATAAGTCAACCATAAAGTACTCAATGTACCCATTGTTGTTAAGAGCAAACATAAATTAAATGATTGAAAACAAAATCAAGTTCCTATATAATCCTAAGGATAATGTGAACAATGTTCACATCTGGCTCAAAAACTATATGAACTAATAATATTATCATAACAATTGTTTGGACGCTTTCGCCATGACTTTTGGCACATTTTTACAAAACCAAAACTGATCAACCCTGTGATGTTATGTTCTAAAATGCTCACATCTAGCTACCAATGCCCGTCTCTTGTAGCTGAGAGCATTCTTTTTTTTCCAAACTACGATTTCACGATTGATCTTGAAAGAAAAAACAAACCTTACGCTTTTTAACAAAGAATTTGATCGCAATAACTCTCCATAATACACCATTGATAATCTATTTGCCTTATGTTGTTACCATACGCGTTTGGATTTGGCGAGTCAAAGGACTTCTATCGGGTGAACAAGTTTATCTTTTCAATGATTTACGAGCACCTTTATCTTTTCAACAATTGACAAACTAGCAACTAGGATATAATCCACATGCATGTTGCAATGGAAAATATACATTATTTGAGAAAGAAAATGCGTTGCTGACGTATGTGGAAACCAAGGAGAGTGAGAGACGCGAAGTAAGCCATCGTCCGCAGAGGATTGTCCTGGGTTAGTATGCCTAGATGCTGACCCAATACCTGGACAAAACCTCTACGTTAAAACCGGAATCTGCCAAATTATATTCAGTGCAAATACATCCTTATTGTTGTATTGTTGCTTTTCTGTATAGATGTCAACACAAGTGTGGAGGCATATACAAGTAACAATTAAATAGTCTAATCTATTCTTTAATCTACATATTTACAGCAGGTAACATATGCGTCTACATTCTATTGTATATCTAAACTAACTCCAGCTCTGATGCCAGAGCGGGCTGAGGTCGGACTCATTAAGGGTCACGTGACTAGTGGCTATTTGTAGACTGGCTACAAGTCGCTATACTGTAGGGTTAAGTATAGAACACTTATGTCCAGCATCCTGCATATGAAATAACACGGCAAATTCATAAGGTACAATTCATCATGCAGCGATTGCATGTCCCCGATCTGAATACACTGTCTGTCTTCCCGGACTGATCATTGGTGCTGCATTTTGCGGATATATATATCAAATGGCAGTCTTAAAATGATTAAATCAAGATGCATCGCTTGTTCAAATCGTAATGGTAAAAGAATAAATCGCTCATTTGTGCACCCATAAAAACACCATATATCTAGCCTCTTCATCTATCTCTCTACACCGGTACTTTGTAGCAGATGTCATTCTGGTACTCCTGTGAATTGCGACTTTCTTAGCCACGCTGCTAAAAGGGGGGCCCCGTCAATTTTGAGTCGAATTCGTCATTAGGCTTTCTGTCTTGGAAGTGTCTATTATCCTTGATAATCGAGCAGCCGACATTTCCGTGCCACCACTTTTGCCTAAATAAAGATTGTTTCTCCGTGGGTTTATTACGACATTGAGCAGTTAAATACCACATGAGAGATGGTTTGTCAATGGATTTTTGTTTTTGGATTGTACTTTGGAAGATTGGAACGGTTGAATATATGCACTAACTGCACACTTTGAATGCAGTAATGCCGAGAACGAACTGTTCACAATGTTAAGCAGAGACAAAACCAATTACCCCATTATGTGAATCTATATCTTGTCCAAATCGAAGCCACCAGCAAACGATGAAATAAAATGCATAAGTTCAATAAGTACATATTCTTATAATTTTGGGTAGAAACCATTTGAACAAAATCGTTCAGTCGGAGCAATTGATGTTTTTTATTTCACATCAATTCCTTAAGATTGTAAGAGAAATCTGTTGAAAATATGATGAGCAATTTATACGTTCGTTACTGTGTTTTTTACCAGATATCATCATGAAAAAGCTATTTTTTACCATTTTGTTTTCTGCTGTTGCTTTAAATTGGAACAAATTTTAAATTTTCACATTGAGATTGAGAAGTACAAATTTAAGTATGTTTCCCAAACTTTTAGTGATATCACGGGGTCAATGCACCTGTCCTTGTACAAAATGGTCACGGTCATTCAAGCCTGCATGCCCGCTCAGTTGGCAATGCTTTGCACCTTTAACTCAAATATGTTAGACATACAGGTTGTTGTCAACTTAGTTGCTAGAAAAAGGCGTTCAATGCCTGGTGCATTCGACGAAACCAATCGGCATTTTTCTGGCAACCTAGATGACAAGATGCCTGGAAATGAGGGCGGGTGTAGTTCGAGACAAGTGGGTTTGATCTCGAAAGGTATCGTGATTATGCTTAATGAGATATGCTTATTCTCGCCAGGAGATGATAAGGCATTGTTGTTTTGAAGACGGTTTACTGCTTGGACATATCCAAACAGTATATTGTTTTTACGTTTTAAACACGAATAAGTATGTGGTGTCGGCGATTGAGCATGGACCTCAAGTACTATAAAAAACCAACATTCTTGATACATCGCACTGTATAAATGAGACGAGAGAATATCCAACGTATTAGCAGACGAATGTGGTATATATTCAGGCAATGAATATACATTTTTATAGGAATTAAGTTCTTGCATCAATACAACTGTTACAACAATTTCCACTTTGTTTGAGCAGACTACCAGCATCAATGCATGATATATCGATATACATATATATATATGTAAAAGGAGATATTTCAATGTCTACTTTTAAATGGGGACAAAAAACATTGAACCAAAAATACCTTTATTTAACACAATGTATGATGTAGTCACCTCCTATATTTAAGTCAAAGGGATAGTTCATCAGACAGTGGGAGAGTGTTGTCTTTAACAGTTGTTATATTCAACCAACAACAGAAGTATAAAAGTAAAGAATATCTTTAATACATAACGTAACCAGTATGGTACTAAACTATCAAATACATTTAATATATTTTAATACGAATATCAATAATGTTCTGATAAAATGGGCCTGAATCCCGTTTCAAGATCGAGTGAGAATTTAGAGTGATTGGTAAAAATAAGCGATTTCTTCTGTTTTTATAATGATGCCTTTACAAGTACTTGTTCGCAGATTTGAGAAATGTTGGATACAAAAGATTCATTTCTTTAAAACTGTTTAGCAGCAGTGCTGTGGTGTGATACGTACCGGAGAGTAGTCATTGGAGTTAAAAAAATGGTACGTATTTGAATAGCATAGTCTATAAAGAACAAAATAGTATGTAATCAGATCCAAGCGTCTTTCAATGGTTATGGAAACAAACACATACCGTCTGTGTAGACTAAGATATTTTGACATATTCTGATTTAATCAAGCTTTCAGGAGCTATTTTTCATTAGAAATGATACCACTATAAAAAAAATCTGTATTTTTTCAACGGCATTTTATTTTGACATGCAAATTGGCAAATGTATGAACACGCACGTTTAATTGCTTGTTGCAGACTAACTAAACGATTACATATGAAGTGATAGGTCAAACCATTTTTTTATCCAACAAAAATCAAATTAAGTAAAATTATATCTTTATATATAGTGCAATACCACAACAGCAATCACTACATATGTGCTATTATTATCTAAGTTCTTAAGGAGCGCTCATACATTCTTTTACAGACCAATATTGGTATTTTTGAAGCAGATGCCATTCTAAAAGCATTTTGGCAGAGTAAGAATTATCTAACAACTTTATCCAGTTCTGTGAACAAGTCCGGGAGTTTTCCCGCCTTTTGGGACTAACAACAATCGTCCTCTACTGATGCGTTCCAGGCCTCAGGAAATTAAGGCACATGTCCTCTTCCATCAAACTGGAATCTATGCTATACTTTTAAAGCTATCAATTCTAATAAAAGCATATACAAATTTAATTTTATCCTGCCTAATATTTACACGTTTCATGTAAATTCATCATATTATTGCCTTAATAAACCCAATTTGAAGGTTCACAACTGATTATTTTAAAAGACATCGACAACCGACAAAAATGCACAGTAAATGGTATTCAAAAGACAAAGAAACCTGGATTCAGTAACAGCAAATTATACTATATATCATCGGGAACTAACTTATTAATGGCTATACTTTTATACGGATTTTATTGAGTGTCAGTACATACTATTCTATTATCATAATGACTCATGAATCAAGAAAAGCATCGTGGCAAAAAGAAAAACTTGCACAGCATGAGCACGTTTTTTTCTGTCACATATTTTCTTTTGTCAGTCACCCGTTGCATTGAGAATCAGTTTCTTCAATATCTTTGTTTCATTACATTGATTTACCTTGCACAGCAAGGAGTGTCAGCTACTATTTAACATTTGATGGTTAAAGATTATAAGAAATATAACCTTAGGGAAGAACATCGTCTATGTCTAACAAAAAGGACGGGTCTTCATCAATTGAATAAGGCAGGTACAAGTTTGTAGGTTTTACAATACCGCCTTAAAACAAAAGGTTGTTAAACGGTTGGGGCAAGTTATGCATTATTATGATATGATTAAAATGATGAATACATACAAACATTTACAAATGCATCTGGTACATAAAAATATGAACACTATCCGAAAGTACATACAAATTGTACATAGTACAATGCACAAAAATGTATAGACTTTTTTGGCTCTAAAGCAAACAACAACGTTTTTGGAATATTTTGAATTGCCTTTCTAGCTCAATAATACTGATACCTAATCGTTTAAAACTTTATACTCAGCAAGTTGAAATGATAACTAATAGGTATAAAGAATAATTTTATTATTTCCCATGTAAAGCCTGCTAAATACTCTTAATCTCGTGGCTTTGATCGCTAAATGAAGGATGTGTAGGAAGCAGAGAGTCGCGTTCAACAATACATAGATAAAATGAACAGAGGTCGTCAGACGGTACATTTTCACTTTTGTTCACGCTTTTGTTATATTGATATGTTATACCAAGTTACCATAGACTAGCTATTTACTAGCGCTTTGTCCATTGGACGCGTTATTATCAAAGTTTGATCTGTACAATCAAAAATATCGTAAGTCTTTATAAAAGACAGATATATAAACCTACATAAAAAGGGGGACCAGAATATCTATAGATGGGTTTACTCGTTTTTGTGCGTTAGATTTAAAAAATGACCAAAGCAATAGAAATCAGATATACGAGTATATAAAATGAACTCGGATATTTGATCCTTGGTCATTAACGACCATCTATATCAATTCACATCCCTTTCCTCTGAACCCCTTTACTAGTCAACTGATGATGTTGAATAGAAACTTTGCAAAATAACCACGCGATTACTGATCGTGAATGTCGGTTTCTTTGTTGTTGTCATGATGTTTCTTTTTCATCATTTTCAAAGTGAACGTGCCGATTTCCGTTATTTATAATTGTCATCTGGGGATTCTTTAAACTTGAAACAGTCACAACATATTCTGAGGGAGGTAACTCGGCTAGTCAGGCATCATGTTCGTCTAAATTCTCGACACTAGAGTAGTCCCCCTTTCTTAGTTCGACTTTCGGTGGTTCAAGATGGTTTCCGATTCCCAGTTGATAAATGAAGGAACCAGTCGTAGATCCGACAATCCCGGCTACGATTGGGATCCAGAACCAGTTATCCCAGTGCCTGAAAATATAGAGGGATATAGTTTAACTCGCTGGTACTTTAATTGATTTATCTATTATTAACTACAACATATGATATTAATGGTTATTTTAGTGAATCACAAAAACCTATTTAAAGGCTTCCTTTACTAGATGTTCTATGTAAAAGGTTAATCTTAGATGAAAGTCATGAATAAAGATCCGATACGGGACTTTCTTCATTAATTGTCTCCTTATAAGTGTGCATAAAACAAGGGTATGGCGCAATACGATAGCAAATTCTTCAGTTTTGCTGATGACTCTCGATATGCACTCAGAGCTAGCTGCCTATGTTTAGTTGAGGAATGGTTCGTATAACAAGACTGAACATAGTGCACTACCCTACTTACAAAGTTCTTATGAAAAAGAAAACTCGACGTTAAACCTCAGAAACCATTGTGACAAAACAAATGATCTTATAACCACAGAAATAGATGATCAAAGTTGGATTTAACCATTGATGATTTGTAAGTAAGCAATACGTGGTAAAGAGAACATACTGAAATTGCCACGAAAATCCGTCCCAATACACTAAAAGTGCTTCTTATGTTGAAATGAACCAGAAATTCCGAGGCTTCAATGGCGCCATTTATTATGACAAAATGAGTAAAAGCATTGATGGTATTGAATATTTAAAGCGAAGCTTTTTAGCAGTTAGTTTATTCTGTGTGAGTATACAGAAGATTCAAACCCAGATATAATGTATCCTGAAGCAGTGTGAATTTCCAGGTAGAGATCACTTACTGAAACACAAACAGTCTATCATCATTGCCAAAGAGGAAACACTCCGAGCCATCAATGACATTATTTATGATAAACTTGATAAACTCATTAATGATATTGATAATCAATAGGGATCTTTTTTTTACCAATTGACCCGTTACTCCGAGTATAAACTATCCTGACGCAGTGTTAATCGCCAGGTAGAGATCACTTACTGAAACACAAACGGTCCATACACCAAGGCCGCGAACACCCGTCCGGATAGATCGATTGCGCTGTTGAGTAGACAGCCGAGGTTTGTACCGAAGGTAAACAGTATCCCTGGTAACATGATGGCGAATATTAACGGGATCAAACCACGGTCCGGGCCTGCGTTATACGGGTCCGTGATGGCGGCTATACTCAGGTCAAGGATTGCCGTACCAACAACCTGCGGGCAAATAGAATAAATAAAGGGAATGTCGTCTGCTGGAAAGGTGTAAATTGTTGGGACTGTGACTTTAAATTGTTACAGCCACATCGAAAAGTCTGTAAACTGTTATCTGTGAATTTAACTCTGTATCGTTAAGTTCTCGTGTCTCCTTGCTGCAGGCGATTTAATATTGTATTATTGGTAAATTCAAACATGATCACACTCAATTTTCTCAAGAGTTCATTATGTAGCAAGTCAGGCTTGGAGTCCTTGATACGAAAGTCTGACATGGTAGGAAACCTTTACGACATTTATTGAAGACATCGCTAAATTATTCACTTGTGTCTTGTGAAATGACATTTGTAACCGGTTGAAAAACCACAGGTGACTTGAAAACAAAATTGTTTAGGGAAATATATGTACACAAGCAACTCCGATAGAAGATGGTTCTATCTAACCGCTGTAACCAATGTAACAAACCAGCCAGGAACATCCAAAACACATTAGCATACGTTCTTACGAACAATGTCCGCAATGAAGCATAGCTAGAAAAATCCACTTTGGATTTTATGTCCCCTGTGAGATTTCGATCCCGGTTCTCCCAGGTGACAGTCCAAGACATGACCACTGAGCTAAAGAGTCGGCTCAAAGAGTCGGCTCGGTAACGCAGAGGTTACATCTTGTCCTAATTGATTGTTGCTATGCTGTAAAGAGTGAGGCGGTTACGTAACAACGTTCAGCGGTCAACATTCAGTCACTAAATGAATATGATTCCCATTTATATTAACATGTCCTCTGCACAACTGTGCCTTCTCTGCACAACTGTGCCTCTCAATTTTTATTAGACAAAATAGTTACTTCCCTTTGCTACTCTACAGTACAGTGCCTTATGGAAAGGGAGATCACTGCGTACGAGAATGAAACGTTAGCTATTTTAGAGATTAGCCCGGCATACTTTATTCTACTTACGATGTCAAAGAATGCTGTCCCCTTGGATATTGGTGCCTCTGGCAATGATGCGAATAAATGCACGGTGGACATAGTCCCGTTAATTGCTTGTTGGCCCGCGTCGAATCCGACTATCATGTCTGAATAAAACGAATACAGTTAATAAAGAAAAGAGGCATTATAAAGTATGTTAGGTAAACTCCTGACCGTAATGCCTAACTTTGACAAGTATGTTAGTTAAACTCCTGATCGTAATGCCTAACTTTGACAAGTATGTTAGTTAAACTCCTGATCGTAATGCCTAACTTTGACAAGTATGTTAGTTAAACTCCTGATCGTAATGCCTAACTTTGACAAATGTGCAACAAAATATACACTGGGACACAAAGTGGCAACAGGTGAAATTACTCATGATGAGCAAGTTCGCCTTTTTTGACAATTGTTTCGTACTATTATCGAAAAGGAAGGCCATACACTTAAGCTTTTAACTGTCGTCTGATGTGGCTTCCAATTTCGACCAGCAAGAAAATATCCTATGGCGGATGGGCTAGTGGTAGGACAATGACATATTTATTGAAATATCCAAGACAAGTTGTCACATTCAATATTAGAGACGGCAGCAGACGATAGCCAATAAATAACTTCTTATCATTCCGTAAGTACTGGATAGATATATCATATGACCACAGATGATCTTTCATTTAGAATGACCAATGTACTGATTGAACTTTTTTTTTGCTAAAAAATGGGGTTTGACCTAACTTACTTTTTCGATCATGTCTACACGTCGTCTTTCCATATGTCAAAGGCTATATGGCCTGCTAGAAGATTCAAAATCAGGTAATGGCGCTTAGTATTTGACTAAATATAAAGACCTATTTTCCTGAAATCGAACATTTGATCAAAATCAAGTAGAATGTTCGGGATTAGGAAAACTATCTTCCAATTTTGTACTTGACCCATTATCTAGCATTCTAAAAAAGTGACAACAAACCATACTCTTTAGGCATAAACTTTAGCAAGGTAATTCAAAATCAACACTCACATATTCGCGTGAATATTTGACAGACTTTGAGCGACTGCGAGCTCACTCTTTCTTGAATGCATTCCCAGACTTACCTCTGTGTAACAGATACGTCATACATGCCCCTAGGAAGGCGCCTATGAGTTCGCATACAACCATCATGGGTAACTTTTTCCAGCGCATTTTCCCGAGTAAACAAAACATGATTGCCACGTTGGGGTTCACCGCCGCCCCTGCAAAGGAAATACATTTTCGTTTTTAGAAAACGGTTAACCCCTATCTGTTCGTATTAACACACTACCACCTAACGCCCAATACTTGCGTGTTGCACTTGACGACTTTCAAAAGGCATGGCGGCAAAAGGAGAAATTGCTTGTTCCAAGCAATTCCTCCTTTTGCCACAATTCTTTTTCAATCTATTCACACACCACAAAAGCAAAAATGAAAGGTTTTTCACATGTTTACAAAGCTTTTCTTAAGTCGTCTGCTTCAAGTGAAATATGTCGTCTGCAGTTGCTAAAGAGTAAACTGAATAACTGTAAACAGCTCAAGATAAACAAAATGAGTAATTGTCCGTTACGCCTATGGTTATCTATCCAATGTTTAGATGACAATCCCAGTTTTGCAATTGAAAGTTGTTAGTCTGAAATGCCTTTAGCGTTGGCTAAACTACCAATGCTGTAATCAACAATTTCTTAGTCATTTCCCAACAAAGGGTGCGTATTAAAAAGAAAATAATCCTTAGTTGCAAACCAGTACAGGACATTGCTTTTACGAAGGACGCACTAGCCAATGTTAGGAGTACTGTTACTCTACTCTGCCTGTCGTGACTAAAGTACTTTACCCACACGAACCATGTGGTTTCATGCAAAAACACACTTGTAAAGCATTGGCATAGTGAATGTCCCTGTATTCACCAATAAGGTTCGTTAGAAATGGATGTACAGTGATTTCTCGTTAATCCGAACACGTCCGTTCCCAACAAAATGTCCGGATTACCGATTCGTCCGGAATAATGAAGTAGCGCATGTTCTTATACACATTAAGACATAAACGGTCTGTATGCACGTGTATACTTATAACACTTTAGCAAACGCCAAATTGTCGACCGTCCCAAAAATAATCTTCTGATATGGCAGAAAACATTGTGGGAAAAGGAGAAATTGCTCGTGACGAAAAGGAGAAATTGCTCGTCACGAGCAATTTCTCCTTTTCCCAGAATGTTTTCAAAAGTTGTCTGCAACAAACTGGTCAAATAATTCCGTTCCCTTACAATTTCGTTCGGATTGCGAGACATTCGGATAATCGGGGTCCGGATAAACGAGGCTTCACTGTATTGTATAAAAACAAACTTATTATGAACCATTTAATTGTTATCTACAAACTTGGTGTTATACTACTCAACATGACCTATTAAATTGTGACTGGACTGTTCTGTTGCTGAATTATGCTTTGTATGGTTTTTCATCTCTTCTGTAATACCCATGTATTTGTCATGTTTGAATTGTAAAAGGCTAAATTTAAATATCTTTGTTGATGCTAATGAAATGTGTGTTTGTTAAAGAGACATACCTAGTTAGTCCTTAACTCATTTTAATGCATCTGCAGTAGAATATTAAAGAAACATGTTCTCAAAGGAAAAATATGCTCATAACGATATTCTTCTTTTGTCTCCACAAACATCGCACATAAAATGTTGGTGTATTTTTTATCTTTTACAAGTGTCGTCTTTCGAAGCTTTGAATTCGGAATAGTCACACAATATTGGGAAATATAAGTCAACCTGTTCGGGGATATTTGACTTACCCGAGGATCGTATACCCATGTATACAGCAACCATGAGTCCCACATCACCAGCTTTGAATTTGGAACAGTCCCAAAATATCATATGGGGAAATATAAGTCAATCTGTTGAAGGGAATATTTGACTTACCGATGATCGTATACCCATGTAGACAGGGACCATGAGGCCCACATCACCAGCTTTGAATTTGGAACAGTCCCAAAATATCATATGGGGAAATATACGTCAACATGTTAGGGAAGATTATTGACTTACCCGAGGATCGTATACCCATGTACACAGCGACCATGAGACCCACACCACCCGCCATTGCCCGGGCAACAACCGAACTCTTCTCTCCAAACGTCAACAAGGCCTGGGCACCGGAACACAGCACAAACATCTGTAGCGAGGAGAAGAGGAACATAGACAAATAGTGTTTGTACAGTAAAACGCTGCTTAAAGAGACTATCTTGCATATGGTTATCTGAGATAAACAAACGTTAAACCCATTACCAAACACTACCAACATTTGACCAGTTTTTTGCAGACGACTCTGGAAAGCATTGTGGGAAAAGGAGAAATTGCTCGTAACGAGCAATGTATCCTTTGCCCACAATGTTTTCCACCCTATAAGAAGATTATTTTCCAATTTCATCATATTTTGATATGTCGTCTGCAAACTCCTTCAAATTGGGACAGTCGAAAATTGGCGTTTGATAAAGGGTTAAAAGCCGAGAATAAGACAAATTTCTCATTAAGAGAGAACCCTCCTCATTTGTTCACAATAATTTCAAAAAACAAGAGAGAGCTTCAATAGGTCTACTTCATAATTTCTACAGGATAAAGTTTAATTGTGAAAGGTTTACATTGCATCAACGATATTTCAGTTATATCTAAATACCCGACTCATAAACGATGGAAGTAGACCCAAGCTTAAATGCCCTCGAAGGCTGTCAAGCCGGATCCGGAATAGTACAATAGGTTTTCCGTAATTCAACTTTCTCATCTAAGTCCTAATATATCGCTAGGTTGATTAAGACACACACTAAAAGCAAGTGTGTGGTTTAAAAGGACTATATCACAGTTTACGAATAGAATCCTTTTTTAATAGAATGTCCTCTACGGATATCACAGATCTATAAAGTTGTATAAAACTAGATTATTGACACACTTTTCATATCACTTCATAGATGAAAAATGGAGATTTAAAACGTTAATGGTGAACGTCTAGTAAACTGTTTAGATGGTTTATTTAGCAAACAAAATTTATTTCCGTTCCGAAATAATTGAAATGGGAAAAAGTGCCTTGGACCCAGATTGGGAACTGAGTTGACGATTAAATTACACTCGTTAGCAAGGTGCAGAGTGAGTCAACCATGTTTATTATTCACTAAGATGTTTTAATCAAAGCACGGAAGGCTCTAACGCTCGTTCCACATTTATTCAATGTAAACACATGTTTTCAGCATCTTAAAATACAGATATTGAAAACGATCACATATTGAGAGATGCGGATTTGCAATCTTTGTTACTCAAACACCACATTCTGTGAGAAAGTCACTTTAAAGTCCTATACAATAATAACTAGGCCACGTTGGGTTTCTCTGCTGAGTTAAGGATACTTGCTACATGTATGTGTCCTATTTACATAAAATACAAGTATTCTTCAAAAGGAAGAAGTATTTCTAAACCAGAAAATGATCCCATTATGTACGTTTCATATTACTGCAATACCTATTTACCCAATTATTACGTTTTATTGCACTTTGAGCACTTGTCTAAACTACCATAAAAAGGAAAACTACTTTAAACGACAATACTCCGTCATTGCCAAAATCCATAACGTGCACGTACATGTAGGGCTTTTTAGTAATTCATTGAATTATGAATCAGAATTGGAGTGAATGCAACACTAAGGAATCATAATACGTTTTAAAGTAAGAATGTTTTGAGTTTTAAGAAATTAAGGAGGAAAAGCTGTTACAAAAGGCGAATTCGCTCTTGATCAGCATTTTCTCTTCATTAATTAAACTCAATGGCGCCTTTGCCTTTTAGGTGATATATTTAGTGTAGTGTTTACCAGTTAACCCTTAGAATGCTTAGTAATTTTCTAAAGATAGAGGTTTGTGTTGTCTGCTTTCCAGAACCTTAACTGTCTGCTTTACTTTGATGAGGAGAGGTTCTCCAAAGTAGCAAACAGGTTAGATCACAGGCCTGGATCAAACCTGTTTGCATAAGCATGAAGTCGGTTCCAGCCAATCGGTCAAAATCAAAATCAATTGAATTCTCGCTCGATGGTGGAACAGACAGTGTGATTGCAAGGGATAATTCGCAACAAAAAGTTGTTGAGTAACCCAAGTCTTACAAATACACAGGATAAAGTATCTTTAAAAAGAGTCGCTCCATATAGTTCTTATTGGGACATCCCTGGATATTTTAGTAGATATATTATGTTTCTAACTTTTAAATCCGGTTAAACATGTAAAAACATTCCAAATTTACAAACTGATGTATATTCGTGTGAAGTTATAGCCAGCTTTCTACAATATCGCCTCGTAAAAACGGTACTGTAAAATGTTCACTTAGATCAACAAAGCTTGTCCGGAAGGAAATGTTCGGCGACTAGTAAAATTTCGTGCATCAGAACTTCAAGAAGCAAGTTAAAACATGAAGATCTAAACTACCGTCCCCGACGAGCCTGTGTCGATTCTTCATACACCATTAGATAACTTTAACCCTTTACCAAACGCCAAATTTTCGACTGTCCCAAATTGAAAGAGTTTGCGGACTACATTTTGAAATGTGATGAAATTGAAAAATAAACTTCTGATGGGGTAGAAAACATTGTTGGTAAAAGGGAAATTGCTCGTAAAGAGCAATTTCCCCTTTTCACACAATGTTTTCCGGAGTCGTCTGCAACCAAGTGGTCAAATGCCGTCATTGTGTTGAAATGGGTTAAAGGCCTGTTTTGTGCCCGAGTGGTCAGTATTGTCATTTCACAGGAAGCACTTAATCATGTATCATCTCGGGTTTCGTTTGTTGAATAAAACTACCCCATCTTTACCCGTATTAAAATACAGCCCCGACAGACACAAACGGGGTAGCTGAATTTAATTTTCTTACACGCAGTAACAGCCCGAGCACATTCTGTATAGAAGATGCTTTTTAATTTGCCTTGCTTGCCTGGTAGTTAGGTCCATTTACCTTAGAAAAAACTTTCTCTTTTTGTGTCATGATGTTTTCCGATCAATTTAAATATAAACTTATCTCTCCATTTATGCAACCCATGTTGACCTTGATACGCGATTTATATGGGACGATGAAAGAAGAAATGTTTGCCTGACTCGGCGTACTTAAATGTATATATGAATTTTTTAAACCTGTTTTTATTTTTAAATTCCGAGGGTTGATGTTACTTCTACATGTATGTATATGTCCTCTGAGCAGTGACAGAGTGGTGTTAATGGCAAATGTTGATATTACCACGATATATGACCACAATATATGTTTGCTTTTGTTTAACCCATTACCAAACAATAACGACATTTCACCACTTTGTTGCAGAGGGCTCTGGAAATCATTGTGGAAAAAAGAGAAATTGCTCGTGACGAGCAATTTTTCTTTTTCCCACAAGTTTTTCTGTCCTACCAGAAGATTATCTTTCAATGTATTCAATTTCCGAAATGTTGTCTGCACTTTTTCAACTCTTTCAATTTGGGACAGTCAAAAATTTGGCGTTTTGTAAAGGGTAAACAAAATCTTCTGCACATTAAGGTGAATACAGTTGTACTCAATTTAGCGACATTTCACTATGCTTCAGTTAGGCTGCATTTCGGCTTCAAAGGTTGTTGAAACGGCAATAGACCCACATACAAAAAATACTGTATGTGCAAAGACTTTAACCCTGTACCAAATGCCAAATTTTCGACAGTCCCAAATTGAAAGAGTTTGCAGACGACATTTCAAAATGTGATGAAATTGGAAAATTATCTACTGATAGGGTAGAAAACATTGTGGGATAGGGAGAATTACGAGCAATATCTTTCTTTCCACAATGTATTCCAGAGTCGTCTGCAACAAAGTTGTCAAATGTCGTTATTGTTTTGGTAATGGGTTAACTGAGAAAAATGATTGTCGTGAGGGGACTGTATTCCTACACACGTAGACACAAACATTTTAACGGGAAGTATGACATGAACACTAGATACGAATTGTAAGCAATGCATCCAAAGTGATTAGCAATGATCGTAAAGAAAAGAAATCTCTGTACAATTAAAACATATCCTAGAACGTGAGAAAGAAATATGGCAGACAGTGATCCTTTAGAACCTAATACAAAGCCTAAAGATGGTGTTATTCTGAATTCATGAACCTGACTCAAATATTATGAAACTTCTTGATCTCAAGCTGACTGTTCTAAACTTAGTTTTCCTATTTTGCGAAATCTAAGCAAGCTCAAAGTCGATCCAAACTTACTCTTTTTTTTATTTAAAGCCATACTTGCGTTCATTTACACTTGAATTGTGAAAGTTCTAGCATAACTGAAAATTAACTTAAAAGTACTTCAAATTCCCTTTTATAGAGGAATTGAGTCTGTAACATGTTCACATGATGCTTTTAAAAGAGTGTTTGTTTACAATTAGCGATAAAACAAGGTCAGCCGAGAAACGTTGGGAACCGATAAAAACCAAAGAAATTCTCAATTTTGAATGTTCACGTTGTTAATATTTGACCAATGACAGTATTTTATGTGTTTCGCATGATTTTTCTAACCAGATGATCGCCGCTCATTAATTTGAGCGCTCCTTGCAATGTTAGATGTTATTCGAATGTAAACAATCAATTTAAATTGTAGGGCACCAAATTTGTGAAAATAGCACTTTGGAAATAGATGACAAATAGTGCAGGCGTTATATTGTCATGATCATGAGGTATTTCGTTATGTTTCAACATATACTATCATAACTTATAACTCATATTACCCAGTTTTGCAGTTTTCTGAGCGCTAGTATGCTTTTAAGTTAATTATGAACACATATTTTCTTTTATTACACGTGTCTTTGTTTTCTTCTTAGTTCTCCTGTACCGCATTTGTCAAAACGATTATGAATGCACTGATGGACTATGTAAACTTATGCCTCTGTATTGCATGTAAACAACGTGGTACTATTCTTTAAGACTCGTTAAACAGACTCCAAATTAACGAGGACCGGAAGTGAACAATATATGGCTTCATCTTGAATCGACTTGTTCATATTGCACATGCTCACCACATACTCTTTGCAAAGAATGGCGTTCTCAGTGGATAAAATAGAAGTACAATTTATATGTAGCATATCTCAAAAGCGATTTCACGCTTTGGATTACGTATTAGTTTCTTATATACCCACTTTAAAGAAAAAAAATGGTTTCGCTTTTAATATATATTATTCAGTGTGTGTCATATAAAAGTACAGATGTTGTGCACTTTTAAAGAAAATTTCAATTTTTAAATTTCCTAACATCTGTGACCAAGCACCTTTGATTTAAGCCAAAGCTAGCTGCAGAATTAAGCATATTCATTATGTGGCCATAGGTTAAAAGGCACATTTAATGAATTCACTGCTATCATCTTCCATCGCGTTGCCCTGGGCAACGAGAGGTGAACTCTGGATCACGTTGCCCTGGGCAACAAACGTATAAACTCTGTATCATAAGACATTTTGCAATGGATCGATGGTTCTTTTGTCACAATCATCTCTATTTAGTGTTTGGATGCCTCCAAGTGCGTTGATTGATTTATTTTTAACGTCTCGCTGTTACCCATATGTTGCATAAGCTTAAGAACCAGTGTGACAAAAGGGAAAATTCCCTCTAGTGTACACTGAAACCTCTGGTTACAACTTCATTTGTATTTCTTCACACTACTATAGAAAAGATATATCCTTTCATGTTAAATTGTGTCGCCTGCATGCTGTTGTCTGCACTTTTAAACCTGCAACAAATCCCTAATGGGAAATGTACTTATGCAGGTTGATTGCTTATTTTGTGGAGGTGGTGTTCACTTTATCTGATCGATTCAGTAGTTGATAATGCTTCTTGTCGGGGTTTTTACGAATTGCCGATAAACGAATTAACATAAAACTGATATATGTAAATAGTTATGCTTCGGTTCCCTCGTTTACAATGGTCGCATCACAATAAAGGCGACTGACTCGTAAAGGAAAGCTTTGTTTTGTTTATCATCCTATCTCACTCACTCAGTGATCTCGCACATTCCGATTGCCAGGAGCGACGCGATCATCCTGTATTTAAGTCAAACTTCTATGAAGTCAGTTCCAGCTTTATACGGGTTACGATTGATTCACAATCTGCTTTAAGTCATCTCTTTCAATACACATTGATAACCCGCCTTTTGTGGCACATAAACAACTAAGAGCAGAAAATGTTCGATGCTAGCAACACCTATTTTTGTCACAATGGTTTCTTCGCCTTGCAACACTGAAAACTCTAGGTCTAATATTAAACTTCTTTCAAGTTTAAGGCTGTGTAACCCTGGCCCAGTGGTTAATGTAGTGTAGTTGTAAACTGGGGTTCAGGGTTCGATCCATACTTTCGTTGGTATGTACTTTGACAAGATAGATCGGAGGTCGTATTCAATAAACAACTTAAGATTTGTTTCAACCTTATCCTTAAACAATACATTTTTCCTTTACTAAGAATAAAATCTTTTTTATTCTAAAGTAGTATTCAAAATTCAACGAGTATAGTCTTGCTTAATTTCAAATTCCAATCATTTCAAACATTTCAATTTGGAATGATAAAAACGTTTCATTTTGTTGACTATTTCAATACTTATTTCTTTTCGTAAGACATTTTGACAAAAGTTGCATTCGATTTCGATGAGAACATTCACTTTTTGTGTTAAAACGTTGAATCATGTTTTAATATACACTATATATCTGCCGTTTTGTGACACATTGGCAATGGACGAAAGCTTTGCAACGTAAGCATCTTTTTATCAAAAGGATCTTAATCAATTTATCGCATTGCCTAATATAAAATGCAAATCCCCGCCTTGCGTTTTGTAAGGAAAATGCAGACTCGCCGATTTAAATGCTTTTATATTGCTATATGTTTATAATTAAGTTATATAATCGCACACTTGATAGAAGATATATATCGATAAATAACTCAATAAGAAAGATCCAGAAGAAAATTACTTTAACCCTTTACCAAACAATAACGAATTTTGACAAGTTTGTTGCAGACGACTCCGGAAAACAACGAGCAATTTCTCCTTTTCCCACTATGTGTTCTTCCCTTTCAGAAGATTATTTTTCAATTTCATCACATATTGAATTGTCGTCTGCAAACTCTTTTAATTTGGGACAGTTGTAAAAATTTGGCGTTTGGTAAAGAGTTAAGAGGGTGGAGGGCAACGTTTCATCAAGAAACATTGATATCGACGAGCAACATCTCCTTTCATGCCTCATTAAGAGGGATCATTGAACCATTATCATGAGCAAGGAAAATAAAATGGCACACTTCCACTTAAACTTTTAATGTTGTGAGAAAGAATGACAACGATCGTAACCAACAAACTCATGAAAGTTTCACAACGTTTCATTACATTTTAATGGCATATTATTAAACCTTTTCGTGTTTTTATCAAATAGTAGCAGACGCTATTACATGAGTAATGGAATTATTAATGAAAACCGTTATCCATCTTTAGTTATCATTGATATCATCGGAATAAGAGGAAAATGTAAATACTCTCTTTGTGAACTTTCCTTCTCAAATGAAAAAGTTCTATAATCTTGTTTACATTAAAGTCGTTTGTTTAATTGTATATTCGTTTATTTGCGTTTTGCACCGCGTCAACAGTTTTTTAGATAAACGGTGTTCTCACACCATCTATGCATAAATGGGTAAATGGAGCTCATACGCTTGACGCTGTTAGAGTGAAGTCCATCTGCTTTGAAAGCGTAGACTTACATACATCATTATAAAACAACAATGAGCTCGGCTCTGAACTCTGCGTGACCATCTGTTCTGTAATGAGCAATTTCACAAGTATATATCTGAATTACGCGTAAAAGTAAACCCTTTCTCCATAATACGGTACATTAAATTTACCATTACTACACATCAAGGGTTAGGTGCAATACTATAATAAGTGCTTCATGTTTATGAAGCACTTACTATAGTCTTGCATTGAACCATCGACATCTGGTACAGAAAATCTTGTGACAAGGTGGGATATTGTCAATCATAAATCTACAGCCATCTCAGGAATTTCTATGTCTTGATTGGTATTTTAGTTTAACAATATTTTGTCATAGAAGATACTTTTCCAATTAATTCGTATAGAGGCTAAATGTTGTCATTTCAAACCTCTGGCGATATTTGTTGTTTGGAAAACTGGTTCACATAACTGTATTAATTATCGTTTCACAGGTGCGTCTATTAGTGTATTTGAACTTGAAGAAATTGAAACCGTGAACTTTTAATTGAAATTCCTATATCTATTCTACATGTGCGTCAACTAATGGTCTGAGGCTATTTAGAAGTGATACCTATTAATTTGAATCAAACGCCGCGTCAGCAAGATGTATAGGTGGATAAGGCTCCCGAGGCCTGTGGCATTGTAGGTATAATAGATTCCAATCTGAACAGTGGGTCTTCCCCAGGACTTTTTTTTTTCAGGCACTGGGGTGCTTGACGCTGGGGGAGGGATGCTCCACATAATTCAATTTCTGTTTAGATATGCATCTCAAAAAGAAGTGACAAAATTACAATTTTAAACCAACTCAAATGTATAAAACACTATTAGAAGCAAGTAGACTGACTGCAGGATAAATTTAAAGTGCTGTGGAAACTTTAAAGCGCAGTGGAATCCATTAAGGCGCAAAAGATATGCTCATTTTGAAATTCAGGCGCTGGGGCCCCACATCGCTTAAAAAGCCTGTGGAAAACCAGGTTCAACGCATCGGGTTTATCCAATGAAAATTGTATATCTCAGGTCAAAGACATACCCAAATATTTTCGTTAAGACTAGTTTATTTTCGCACTCAGAGAAAAACCTCGTATATAGGTGTATGGTTACAGATTTTGTGTTAAATGTCCCGGCTAATAACACATTTCTTATGGGCGTCCCCGTTGAGTTGAGTTGAGGAAGTGTTGAATATCATTGAAAGCATATTTGTTTGTTGGTAACTCATACGTAATAATGAAATCAAGTTATGATATAAATGTGTTTCCATAATAAAATAAGATGACTGTTCATGTATTGCACTTGACGTTTTAACGAAAGTAGGCCTAGTCTTGCAAAAACAAATATGGTGGCTTCCATGTTATGTCAGAGGTGTTTTCATTGAATAAACCCAAACTCTTTTCTTGGTCGTTTGTATGACCTGCCGCAGCCTCAATTCGACAACGCTAGTTGTCGGGTATTTAACATGTCTCAGATTTCGGCCCATCAAATGGCCATAAACTCATAGTGGCCTTGTACAGGACTCTAGTCATAACCTTACGATGCTGGTACAAGCAGATAACTCACGAAGCATGGGTAAGAGAAGCATCAGCTTTATAAAATTGAAAAACTGTAGGAATGTTGTAAATGTTAAACTGACGAAGTCCGTCAGTTCTTTTACTTAACTCATTTTAGGCCACAACAATTTCTTATAAAACAACAACTGAAAACAGCAAATTATTTGTAGCAAAACATCCAGTAGGTGGTTTATTTATGATTTATGTCATTCTATGTGAGATTTCATGCATTGTTTTCTGATTGTGGCATATGTCTATGTAAGTTTGACCGGGTCTTTGCATAAACGAGGTGTTCAAAGGTGCAGCCCCAACCAATTGTAATGATTTCGTTTGTCATTCATTTTTTTAACCCTTAGAATGCTGAGTAATTTTCTAAAAATAGATTACTGTGTCGTCTGCTTTCTACAACCTTTAGTATCTGTTTAATTTTCTTGGCAGCCGGCCTGGATTCGACATTGCATAAGCATGAATTCGGTTCCAACACTATAAGGGTTAAAAGCGCAAAACCGACGTAAACATTGCCAATTTCGTTACTATCGGGTTTCCTATTCAAACAACCTAGACGCGGGTCATGATAAGATCGAGGAAGCTTGCATATCCAACACTTATTAAAGTCTATCGGAAATAATGCACGGTCTTTGTTTGGTTTTTAGAGCTAGAAAAATGTGCCCAAAAACATATCCGCGAATGTTCGTTCTCCATGACCCATAGTTGACGCAAGATAATCTGGAACAATGCTTTGCGTGTTTTTATACCTATCTCTAAGAGTGTTATCGTGCCTGCTTCACTCAAACATAGTGAAGCAGGCACGATAACATATATTGTAATGGTGAAGTAACGAACGACGACTTTGCAGGGGAGATAATTTTTTACTTCAGAAAACATAGCCTTGGGTCCTGGCCCATGTATACCCGAATTAGTGCGGGTGTACGTACGGGCCAGGACCCAGACTACAGAAAACAGTCCTTTAGACCGAACTTCCATGTGTAACGAACCGATCAAAGAAACCTCTCAAAGACACGATCACATCCGATCACATTCGATCAGTGAAAAAAACACTGTCAGAAATTAATCGGTTGTTTGTCTATCCGTTTAAGCTAACTGCATTTTCTCTATAAGAAAGTGTTAAGTTCTCAAGTTTGTATAAATTCCACGACCATGTTACTGGGCTGCACTTGCCGATTAAAGTTTCTAACAAACGTAGGTCTACGGCACGTGTTATAGTTCCACAACGTCTCTGACGTTCAACCATTAACCCATACCCATACAATAAAGACATTTTAACTGTTTGTTGCAGACGACTCTGAAAATCATTGTTGGAAAAGAAGAAATTGCTCTTAACGAGCACATATTGAAATGTCGTCTGCAAACTCTTTTAATATGGGACAGTCGAAAATTTGGCGTTCTGTGAAGGGTTAAGGAAATCCGCAGATTTGTCCAATAGTTTTTCGGACAACTTAACATACTTTTGAGAGCCGTTTTATGCCCTAAATGATACGGGTTCATTACAATAAAGCATAACAAAGTTGAGCCATTTATCAAAAATCCCGAAAAAATCACTCATTGGCCATATTCTATCATGTTTTAAAGTAACATTTATTTGTCATATATAATCATGGATTAAAGTAACGTTCATTTGGCATTATGCAATCATGTATTGCAACTCGGTACTTTTCAAAGTTTTTCACAGATCATTGGATCCACCGATTACAGTTATTCATTTATCTGGGGTCAAGACTATGGGGTCCCTCGCATTCCGTAATTCAAACATTCTATCAATCCTATTTTGTGGGTACTGATAAGCAGATATTTTTATGAGTATTTACAATATACGTATCAGTGAAGAAATTAAAATAGGTAACACAGAAAACACCTTTCGTAATAATCAATTAATTTCCTATTGGTCTCGATTTATTAACCCACTACCAAACAATAACGGCATTAGACCAGGCTGTTGCAGAAGACTCTGAAAAAATTGTTGGAAAATGAGTAATTGCTCTTAACGACCAATTTCTCCTTTCCCACAATGTTGTCTGTCCCATCAGAAGATTGATTGTTAATATCATCACATTTTGAAGTGTCGTCTGCAAACTCATTCAATTTGGAACAGTCGAAGATTAGGCGTTTGGTAAAGGGGTTAAACTATATTTTAATCAATTTATTGCGACATACCGTGAATATGAACGTACACAACGTTTCCGCTAGCGCCTCTGATATCCATTTTGTACGTATCCTCCCCAAACGTTGTACAGTGAAGCCTTGCACCTTTAGCGTCATTTCTCGTTACTGGAAATCCTACACATAATGATTCACTGAATAACGTTTGCCTTAACCCATTACCAAACAATAACGAAATGTGACCAGATTGTTTCAGACGGCTTTGGGAAACATCTCGGGAAAAGGAGAAATTGCTCTTAACGAGCAATTTCTCCTTTTCCCACAATGTTTTCTGTCCCATCAGAAAATTATTTTTCAATTTCATCTCATTTTGAAACGTCGTCTGCAAACTCTTTCAATTTGGGACAGTCGAAAATGTGGCGTATGGTATGGTAAAGGGCTAAGTCCATCACTGATCTGGGCTTAGAAAGCATGAGCGATGTTTGCGTTAAAATCTGTAGCAATGCTTGCATGGAAATTCTAAGCAACGTCTAAAATCTAAGTTAGAAAAACAACTCTAAGCGACATTTGCTTGGAAATCATGAGCGACGTTCGCGTTGAAATCTGGAGCGTTACATGGAAATCTCAAGGAAATTTTGCTAGAAAGATTCTAAGTAATATTTGCCTGAGCGACGTTTACTAAGAAATCCTAAGCGACATGATCTTCGAAATCCGTATTGGTGTTTACTTTGAAATGCTGAACATCGCTTGATTAAAAATAGTAGACAACTTTTGCTTTGAAAGTTTTTAGCGACGTATTTGAGAATGCTTTGCGATCTTTTTTTTTATATCAAATCCTGAGAGAATTTTGCTTGAAAACCCTGTAGAAATCATCGAGTAATGTTAGTTTCTTATGCCTACACGGTTTGTACAGTACTGTAATTCTAACGACGAAATTTATTCATTGCGACCAAGTTCTCATTCTGTTTTAATACTTTGAAATGTCGTCTACTTTAACGGTGTATTTATTAGGTTGTAAATCTTCGTCGAACATTTTTGCTATATACCGATAATTAATGATTATCAAATGTTATTGCTTTCAAGGATAACACGGTTTCTAAAGAATGAGACAGTAAGTTGTTTTTAAACGATGGTTTTTAATGTGACGTAAACCTAGGTTGTTAGACCTATCATGGATATACTTATACAGCTGGTAAACCCAAACAAAACCACTGTATCGGGGGTTCAGTGTTAAATCGTACTTCCATTTATTAAGATGTGTATTGGACTTTCGATATGGGCTATATGCATGTCCTAAGTCCTTTTATAAATTAAAACAATGGTAACAATAATATAATGCCTCTTTACTACAATATTGTCGCTTGAAAAGTGTGCTTCTTGACCAATTTCTATGGTTTTTATACAAGCAGTTGAAGTTAAAATGTTTAATGTTAGATCGTATCTGTAATGAGCTAGAATAAACTAGCTGTTTGAAAACAAAACACACGTATTTAAAGGCGTGATATTAGGTTATGTGCCAATTCCAATACTTGTATGTGTTTGAGTATATACAAGACATTGACCTCGATAATTCCCAAGTTATAAATGATCACATGTTCGTTCGACGCCTGTATAAATGATATCTATTTAACGACAGACCTCAATATCTTGATTGGTAGCCAGTCTAACTTCAAATACTCAGAGCCCTAGTTTGAATACCTACTGGACCAATTATCTTAAAAAAAGTTTAATTAAGTCACTACAACGTGATTTATCATTCCATTATTATTAAACAACTGTTTTCGTGTAGAAAAAACAATCAGTTTGCTTTAGGTGTGGAAGAATGGATAGAGGTGGTGATATAACTTCTGTTAAAAACGAAACTGAACTCAAACCAAGATAAAGATTACTTGCTCAAATATTTTATATGACTGTACGAAATATGCAATGGGTCCTTAATGTCCCAATTCTGATGTGTCCTTTGGCGAGACATTTTAGAACCATAACCTACTTCTTTTAAATCCCAGTAAAGTTACCATTTAACCCAGTGATCGTTGGCATGGTGTTTAACCTATAAAATATATAGAAAAGAAATACTCAGCCATTGACGACTTACGCATTGTCAGGTATTTGTAACACATTGTGAATGCACATTTATCAAATACTGAGATCTCTATTCCAATGACATGTATTACAATGTGCAATTAATCAAAGTTCAATGACCGTGTAGGCAATCCGTGCGTAGTCCCAAACTACACATTAATTTATTTCACTCAATCTAAAGCACAAGACTTCAGAAAACCCCAATGCCAATACTCGTATATGAAAGTTATTTTTGTGTGGCTAAGTATATACTTTTTTCATTTTTTTTTAGTAAAATGTGTCTATGTCTTATAACATAATAACACATTTTATGTCGCAAGATACCCAGTACCGTATACCAATAGCTGGCACAGCTTTGAAAATAAACCATATTTAAATCAATCTTCAGGAATTAAACTTTTTCAAGAAGCGGATCAACACCCGCATCCCACCCACCCCCATACACATGCACGACGGAGCCCATTTGTCATACAAGTCGAGGATTCAATACATTACTATAGTAAATGCTTCATATTTGTGAAGCACTTTCTAAAGTATTGCATTGAACCTTCGAAGTGTTCTTAATGCGAGCAGTACATACTGGCGACAATTGTAAATGTTGTTTTTTTCTTTTTTCAAAAGCAAGTGTAAAAAGAACATTTTAGCTTTTACGATTTCCCACCATACTTTAAGGCATTATTCAAATAATTGTAATATTTACTTATTTCTCTGGTTGAGTGAAAGCTGATAAATTGAACCCAAAACAAGATAAACATTTATTACAAAATTAAGAGCAGTGTTGATAAAAGAAGAAAACCGAAACGGAAAAAGCAAGATTGTAATTATACACGAGGTGAAATAAATGTTTCCTGAAACGTTCGTTTGAATTGTACAACTACACGCTTCATTGTCTTATCATATTAAATCAAAGAATAAATCCACGCTCGAAATAATCAACTCGTATCCGAAAATTCCGTCTATATATACTGTGTTATATTCTGAACTCGTTTAAAAAAAAGATGTAAAACTGAAAAAATAAAATTCACGGACCAAATATACTCTCCAACTGACAGTGTGAATATGATATGTCAAAGGATTGCAACCTGTATATATACGTATACGTGTATTCAACCCTTAAATCCCAATTCGCCATCCACCTACATTTATACGTCTTAACGCATTCCCTCAATCAGTCTAAAATTTGGCGTTTGGTTAAGGGTTAAGGAATCTGCCAAGAAAAACAAAGACAACATACAGCCGGGAAGACCTTAGTGTTTTCTTTCTTCATCGATTAGTTCATAGTCAATCTAATTGACGCAACAACAAAAGACGAATTGAAAAACTGCTTCGCCAAGGGGGAAAATTATTAGAGTTGGTTGAAGTGCTTCGCAACAACAGATAAAGATAGATAGATACTGTTTTGATACATAGTGTTTGATACATAGTGTTTGATACAAAGTGTTTGATACATAGTGTTTGATACAAAGTGTTTGATACATAGTGTTTGATACATGTTTGATACATAGTGTTTGATACATAGTGTTTGATACATAGTGTTTGATACATAGTGTTTGATACATAGTGTTTGATACATAGTGTTTGATACATAGTGTTTGATACATAGTGTTTGATACATAGTGTTTGATACATAGTGTTTGATACATAGTGTTTGATACATAAGTGTTTGATACATAGTGTTTGATACATAGTGTTTGATACATAGTGTTTGATACATAGTGTTTGATACATAGTGTTTGATACAAAGTGTTTGATACATAGCTTTGTTGAACATGAAGGATCTATCATAACCATCTGAACCTGTATCGGGCATTAACCATCTTTGTCCTTAAGGTCAATTACCAATGAAATCATCCGAAAGCTAACAATATTTTTGCGTCTTTACAAATGATGAACTTATATATTTTAGTAAATGAAGTCAGAGTTGAAAACAACAACTAGGTTTTCCACTTTTATCACGATGGTTTCCATGAGTTCCTACTTTTACTATATTTCGTTCATGATGGCTTTAGATTTGGTCTGGCTTTAAATCTTATCAGAGAGAATTATCCAATTCGAAAGCAACAGCAGACGACCACATTTAGTGCGGAAAACCCTGAATATTTTCTGTGAGGTAATTCGTATAAATAATGTTGAAGTTCTTTTATGGACTTTCATGTCATTTGTAGATTCCGTTTCATATAACAATCATGTTCAAGTGGCTGCGAGTAACGGGTGTGAAAACCATCATCTTAAACCCTGCATCGGCTGTATTCGCTTAGAACTGTTTGGTTTTCACATGAGACAGAAAGTTGATGAATAACAAACGTATTTAATTCAACCCTTAACGTGGTACGTGTGTATAAATCATTTCCATACTTTATACTTGTTGGTGTTATTTCGTTCGATTTTAACCAGTAACATAATCCTAGGATTGTCTTTAACTTAAAAGCATGGTTTGTGCCAAGAACAAACACACACTCACGCCCGCCCCTGCCTACATTCTACCTCTTCACCCCTCCCCGCACACACATTTGAGAGAAAAAATATTGAAAAAGTTTTTATGCCTTAATAAATCGATCTAGAATGCAATTCGCACGAAAAGTAATATATTTTAAAAAAAAATCTTCATTTCACCGATAAGAGTGTGTTACATACATTAAACATTCATTTAAAGAATACAAATACCATCATCCTGTCCAAAAACACACAATTTGCAGTTCCACTGAAAGCAAACTTTGATAAAATGTATTGAGAAAGAAATATGTCCTCTTTCAAAACAATATAGGTCTAGTCTGCTCTTAATAACAAGTGTTTCTTTACCACAAACTACAATTTGTTTTTTTGCTGTCTACAGCCGAGTACCGATTAACCCAAAACATGTCATCCGATGGCCAGGTCTTATCAGAATAAGTGTCCGGGTCCCGCTCGTTATCCTTCTTATTTCCATATAAAACATAATGGTCCTATCCAAATTCGGGTTAATCAAATACACCACAATATTCAAAACTTTGAAAACGTCCGATCGTGGTTTCCGAACAAAGCATATAACAATAATGTTATATGGTTTGTATTGTTGATGTGTTTTGGCCGCCTTTCGAAGAACTTTGAATTGTCATGGCTCCAACCCTTTATCTTATATATTTTTCTCACCATCATAAATGATTTTTGCATTATCACTGACAGAACACCACAATTTGGTTTTATTGGCGGTTTCATCCTCATGCAAAGTTTATAATTGGGCCACGTCACGGGAAAAGGGGCACTCGGACATAGCAAACAGTGTAGCCCCAGACCAGCCGCCACGTCACTGACGTGGCGGCTGGTCTGGGGTTACACTGTTTGCCATCTTAGAGGACATTAAGTTCTACCTTTAAATAAATACAAATGATAACTGTCGTGACTAGATGCTGGAATAATAGCGATAAGAAAGAGCTGAGTCAGCGGTTTTTATTTATGTCCGAGTGCCCCTTTTCGCGTGACGCGGCCCAATTATTTTGCTCGGATAAGCTAAATACGCTCATGCCTCATGCCTTCATAAGTAACATGTTTGATACTTTTGTCACATATGATACTACGGAATACCCTACTGTGTCAATAAGAGCAGGCCTATAGACTAACGCAGGCTATTGAAATAGAGGAATTGTGAGAAACGACCTCACGGACCTCTGGAGAAAGATTCAGTGTACAAATCAATCCGGAACATATGAACGGGTCCATATCATGTATCCAAAGTATTAACAAACTTCTTTATGAGTTTATTGTGACTCCAATGTGAAGCAAGAATGTTGGTCCCCGCCATTATTTGCCATCTTCTCCAAGGACCTTGTAAAAAAATATCAATGTCCATTCTAACGAATGCTGTTGGTCAGACAGTGAAGATAACTTACACACAATGTTGAATTCGCTGCTATTACGGTGATTGTTAATACTAGTAAATCAAAACGTTGTCATTTCCGGCATGGTAGAAACCAGTACAAAGGTGATCGATTTCGATTTCTTTGTTGGCAATCATCGACAACTTTTGTCTATGGCCATAGAAACAAAAAGACAGTTGGGAGTTGTCTTCGATAGGCAAACTGTGAGGCAATGGTGAAAGGAGCAAGTCGAGAGCCATTTCTGGTGGAATTCACAAAATTACGGATTTTAGGTACAATTCATACAACTCTTGTGTCATACCTATACTAGAATGTAGTGCCTCCGTTTGGGAAATACGTTTATACCAGCTAGAAAAGGGCAAATCATAAATCATTGTGTACATTATGACCTTGATGTACCGTTTTACTATGCTGAAAATGTGCATGAATGTAAAAATGACAAAAAGATCCCTCTTTTTTTTAATATTGTGCTAAGCAATATTACAATTTAACTCGTCATTTGAATCGTCTCCCAAAGACGCTTTCAATGACGTGTCACTTTACAATATTGTACTTTTGTGTCAGAGGATATCCAAATATATCGGTTTCGACATACGCCAATATTTCCGTAAGTCATTTGATAAAAACGATACCCTGCTGTTGACGCACTGTAAAATCTAAACAAAACGAACCTACAAAAAAATCTGTTTGGAGAAATCGTAGTTTATTACTCCTTTTTTTTTCGATGGGCAGAAAACGCGAAATGTCTCGAGTGGTTTTGCGATAACGTAAAAAAAAAACCCACATCGCACACACGTACATTATCGATTTTAAACAGTGAGACGCGTTACAATCTGTACCCGTTTACCTCTAGAGAAGTAGCCGGGAGGCCTGGCCCATGCATACCCGCATTAGGGCCAGGTGTCAGAGAATGAAGCGTTGCTTCTGATTGGCTAACGGATTGTCGATAGTATGAAAAGCAAAATGGCGTTTGAAATGCGCATCCTGTTCAACCCTTATCTTTTTTACCCTTTCTCATCCTTAATTCAGGTTAACCTTTACTCTCTTTTTATAAATCAATTGCACTTTGATGGAATTGGTTCATTGCATTTCATTTTTTAATCAATTTATTGTTGGATTTAAACATCAGGATTTAAGATACCACCTCAGATTGATAAAAAAAACTTTTTCTAAAATAAAAAAGGTTTTATTATAGTTGTTCTCTCTAAATGAATAGTACCAAAACATGTTTTTTATTGAAACAACTTCTATCTTTCCGGGAGTCATTAATCATTTGACACTTTGTTAATAATTATAAAGATAAAAGAAGATTGTTCTGAAGCAGAAGTGGTCAAAATATCCATGAATTTTGTGACAGCCTCACAATGGGTGAAAACTTTTCAAAATTATTCACAGAAATTTACGAAATCAATCACACAGTTGACATGTGTTTAGAACTACAAAACAAAGTACAGCATGTTTACAAACAATTATCTGTACATCATGACCGATTGACATTGTTAGAGTACAAATCCATTGACCTTGAGGCTCGCAACAGGCGAAACAACCTTAAATTTGCGGGGATATCAGAGGTACAAAACGAGAACTGCTTTAATACTTTGGCCCGATTTTTAGAGGAAAACCTCAATATCAATTCATTTGGCCCCACTCCTCGAGTCCATAGGCTTTGTCGATATAAACGTAATCACACAAGGCCCATCATTGCATATTTTGTGGATTCAAGGGACGCCGAATGGATCATATCTAATGCTCACATGTTAAAAGGGACCAACTTCAGCATTAACAGAGTTTTTCCTCCTGAAATCGACAGTGCGAGACGTTAATTATGGCCCACTTATAAGGATCTCAAGTAGTCCAGTCATCCTATGAAAAAAATGGACTCAACCGTCAACTAATTGCAACAGAAACGAAATCTCTTTCTTTTAAAGTTATCATGAATGTATCAAAGATGACAGAAAAAAGTCCTCCAAAATCCCTTCATGGGAAATTGGTTAAAAACTCGTTTTATTATTGCTACTTTCAAGCCTTTTGGAATAAATAGCATGTATGTATATACCTACCAAAATGAAACAAAACCCCAACAATTCACACAAAAATGATGTTTTGATAAGCGGTATACTCTATCTACATGTTTATTTATCATTCACATCAGTTTGTCTTCCAATATTGGTTTATTCCTATAAAATGTAAATTGAAAGGGTCAACTTACCCCCACCCACCCATTAAAACTAAAGAATATTTTTTTCATGTCAATGCATTCTTATGTGCTAGAAATCGATATTATCAGGCAAAGCTTGTTGTCTATAACTTATATATAAAGTACCGACATCAATATATGCCTATATGAGAAAAACGAATTATATGACACAAACAATATGATATTTATGTGGTATTTTTTTGACGTTTTGCATTTGTTTTGTGAACTTAAAAAAAACAATAAATGAAATGAAAGGAGAAACATAGTGGGAAAAGCAGCAAAAGTAGTACAATTTTATTGCCCCTTCTAAGAGAGGGCATACTAGACTAGAGATGACATGATGACACGGCGTATTGCTGCTCTTGGAATCTGTTGCCATTCCTCCTGAAGTGCTGCACCAAATTCCTGAAGATTGGCTGGCACGGGGCTATGTGCGCGGACTCTCCTACTCACAACATGCCATACATGCTCAATGGAAGAGAGGTCTGATTATTTCGCAGATTATTTGCATTATCAACCTCAATACGAGCTCTGTCAGTTCCGACATCATCATCTTGGAAGACAAAGTTTTGACCAATCCTACATGCTAATGGGAAAACAACAGGGCGAAAAATGTTGTCAATATGTCCATTCAGGTTTCCCGGAACAAGAACCACTTATGTTCTCCTACCGTAAGAAACACCGCCCCAGACCATGATGCTCCCCTCGCCAAAAAATTCATGCTCCAAGATAGTGGTGCATTTGTATCTCTCCCCACGCCGCCGCCATAAACGTCTTCGCCCGTTTGTGAATCGCAGACAGAACCTCGACTCATCCGAAAGGACAACATGACGCCACCGACGTATTGGCCAACCCTAATGTTGCTAGCACAACCATAAACGATTATATCTTTTCAGCCTTGACATGATGACACCTAGAAAAGGACGTCTTGTCCCAGATTTACTGTACTGCTAGAAACTCGAAGTCCTGTCACGGTATGGATCTCCTGCTTTGGTTATGGTGAGGTTACGAAACGGTTGTGCAGAGCAATAACCCTTATGCGACGATCTTACTGGAGTGTTGTTTTCCTGCTGCAGGACGTGCAATAACACGTTTTGACTTCACAATAAAACTGGCAACATGGTTCTAGGAATCACCAGCTTGCAACATGCCTATGCATTGCCATTTCTGAGCTTCTGAGATACTGCTATGATGGCATATAGCATTGATATAAGACTTGATTGTGTTTAGATTTCATTGTATCCAAGAAATCATGTAGTGCACAGGCAGTACATGAAATGAATACATGTTACACTACTTTTTCACACTACTTGTTCGATTACACGGTGTCATGAGTTTGGGTTAACGAATTATCTTTAGGCAAATTCTCCCCATCCTATCTAGAAAATAGTTAACAGTAATAGGGTTTCCTTATTTTTGCATCTCAATACATTTACAGACTTCCCTTTTCCATTTTGTCTCTTTCTTGCACAATTCCTGCATTAGCAAAGGTTGCTCCCCGACATTCCCCTCGGCCTCAGGAGCGGTCAAGAATGTATGTCTACAAGAACAAGGTATTCGGTCACACTTTGTTTTACATGAGCATTTTAATAAAAGGCAATTCACAGTATTTGATAAGAACTGCTGCTTTTGGAAATGAACAAACTTCCTCGAGTAAAACCATCTTTGTGGTACCTACCCCTTCACTGCATTCCTTATGTACACAATCCTTTCGAGACGGACAATTTGAACATCCATCAAATACAAATATTGCAGGTTTGCTAATGACATCAGAATGTGTTCAACGTATCAGATTATGTTCCACGTATATCCAACAAATGCTCCTCCATATTTTGAAGGCAAACGTAAGAACAAAGCCCTGACTCGTCTAGCTATTCATTGACACTACAGCCATCCTGCACATATATTTCATTTATCGATGAAGGTTTGTCAACCTCTTTCAATAACCAAGAAGACCCATATTGTGATGGCGGGAAACTACACAGCTCTTTCTTGAATATATCTCCTTCATTGTCAAATAATATACATGTATCAACCGAAGCTGTTAAACGCAAATGCGGACCAGTTTGAGCTGCTTCTCCAATTTCTCTTAATGTTAATTGAGAGTTTGGGGCTACGGACTGGCTTTAACATTCAAAACTGTATTCCGAAACGTATTTTTTAACCATATTGTTAATATTCAATTGGCATTCTTCCTTTGCATAGACGACAATTACACAATATATACTCGTCGACCTGACACAATGTCATCAAGTGTACAGTCCGCAACGTGGATGTCTATATGTTTAGGTTGTCCGTTTGATCTCTTTCCACCCTCGAATGACTGGTGTCTACGTGCTGATCATTTGTATATTTCTTCATTACATTATTGTAGTATGTACAGGCAGGAATTGACGAAAACCATTGGTGACTCTGTGATTCTTTCAAACCATAACCACATTTTATTCTACCTATTGTCTTAGAACTTCTCATAAGGACCTGCTCAAAAACTTGATCCGTTGAAACTATTGCCGATGCGTGATCACTTTGACAAACTATATGGTTTCCTTCATATACGTGAAGAAATCTGGACTCTGTAGGTAATGTTTGGTTTGAACCACAACTTGAAAATACGATTTGACAAACAAAGGGCTTCTTTTCAAGTTTGTCCTACGCCTTTTGAAAGCTACCTCACCACAAACTTCTTCAACTGTTTTTTCTTCTTACTTAAGGGTTCCATACAAGTTAACTAACGTTTAATCATTTCATTTGGTTCAACCTTGCTAAAGGTTTCAGTATTTATCTTTGGTTTGGAAATCCCGGTAATGCTTTCAACTTCATGTATTGTGACTTCTTCTCAAAGCAATGCAGTATTAAAAGAGATTCCCATAAGTATTACATTTAAAAAATTATTCAGTAGGAAATGGCCTCAAGTGCTCTAAAAATAACCGTGTCATTGAACATGTGAATCACCACATTTTGAGAAATTCTGATAGTCCTGATTCTTCCCTTTATTGTCCAATACAACGGAAGAAGCTCAAAATGGTATGGAATCCACAATGTTAATGTGACCTTCTTGCACTATGGAACATACTATCCATTTTTACCTGCAAATGTAAAATAGATAAAAAGGCATTTATCATCACATGTGCGTTGATTTTGTCAGCAGCATATTTAATTGTGGTATTATTCTGTTAACGTCACTGCAAATGAAAATATTAAATTAAACACAACCACACTTGCTTTATCTTAATTTTGATTGAAGGTTGTACTTTAGCGTAATTCACTTTAATTTTCATAGTTCATACAACATATGTATTACTGACAAATAATAATAAGAAAAAGGTTATAAAAAATGTGACTTTAATGATCTCTTTATCATACAAAAGGTTATAGTAATAAATGCACCTTCAGAGTAAGTTACAATCGACGATTTTTATCTCATCCACATTTACTCTTCATCTTTGACCTTCAATTCATTCTATTTGCCATAGATAAAGAAACTATGCAAATGTAAAAATCAATAAAACAAATCATAAATAGATTCATTTCATGATTTGCAAAACATGATTTGAGAATTGAATAATCTTATCATATGAACATGATCGATTTAATTGAGTGAGTAAGAGAAACGTGTTTGTCTCGTCAAATCATTGTCTATAGTGGCACTACTGGGCCACCGTAGTTTAAAAAAAAGGAACAGCTATTCCGAGATTAATATTTTATATTTATGTTTGTATATTTATCATATTTACGTGCATTTTGTCAGTTTATTCATGTTTAAATAAATATTTGAGTGTGAATGGTCAGTAAATCGATGTTTTGGGCGAAATTAAACAAAACAAACACTTTTTAAATTACCCACGAAAACCTATTACAAAGCATTCTGCAGGTTATTTCAAAAATTATTTTTCCTCTAAAATGTTATCATGAACAAAAAATAACGTTTTTTATCAGATAAGGACCGATATAAATGACAGTAAGTTCAACTTATCCTTTCATGCGACTTGCAATAGCAAGTTGACCTCGAAATTTACAGATGACAGTTCACGCTATTTACTTTTCTAAGGTGGTACCTTCGAATCTTGCAAAAACTCGCATTCTTCAGTATTTTCCCCTGTTGGGATTTCTGAGGACTTTTTATATGTTATAAAGGAAGTGTGCAGTTATAATAAAATCACAAATTCCTTTATGTTGCAATTAGTTGAGGGTTGACTTACAGATTGACTGGACTAAAGAGAAAGTACCCTAATAGCCGTATTAGCATTGTGTACCCCGCTAAGCTAATTCTAGATGGGGAAGTTGTTGCCGATGTTTCCCCGATTGGAACCTCATTATGAAACGTGACCGGGTTACTATCGACAAGCCAGTGTTTACGAATTCATTCAAGAATAAGGAAGCAGGTGGGTCACGGGAAAGCGTGATAGCTCGACCTGCACGTGTGAATTCAGCAACTCGCAGTCCAGTTGTCCATCACAAACAACCGTCAACGCATGCCACTAAGAGTATTTCCCAGGATGCACGTGCTCACACGGGTACCAGTGCTCCACGAATTCAGCAATCTTCGAAGCGAAGCGAATTCCCACCTACGGGGACACCTCGAACAACGAGTCGTAGGGAATCGCGCTCACCACAACATCGTGCTGCCCGTAGCCATGCTCCTGTGCGTCACAATCTATCCCGACCACGTGATGTAGCCAACCCCAATGATGCCTCAATTATCCGCTCATGGGACACGACCCAGAGTGCTAATAGAAACAATACACCAGGGGACAATACCCATTAGTATAAAACTAAAGGGGGTCATGCACTGATAAAGTTAAACAAACAAACTGTCTTAGATTTGGATGTCTGAATGTTAATGGCCTTAAAAAAAGGTTAAATTATCCCGAATTCGTTGACTATCTTAACTCCTTTGATTTCTTTTGTGTATCCGAAACACACACCGACTGCACAGACATTTTAGATATTGACGGCTTTCTTTTTTTGTGTAAGCATAGGCAGCAGAAATATAAAAGGAAATCTAATGGTGTTGGAATTTATGTGCGTTCTGAAATCTTAGCAAATATAAATTTAATTGATAATAATTCCGAATACGCTTTATGGATTAGAATTGATAAAGATTTCGTTAATTTGGACGAAGATTTTATTTTAGGATCTATTTATGTACCCCCTGAAATCTCGACATTTTTCAACGTTGAAGAGTTTAACGATCTTGAGAATGAAATAACTCAAATGTGCAGCGAGAATCGATTTGTCCAATTAGCTGGTGATACAAACTCTAGAATTGGTAAACTGAAGGATTTCACAGTTTCTGATGGCTTTTTAGATGTTCTTTTCGACATAGATGATGAATCCCAATCTTTATTTAACAAGTTAAACATTCTTGAAAGCTTATCTATTCCACTTGAACGCTGCACGGAGGACAGTAAAACAAATACACATGGTTTTCGGCTGCTTGATTTGTGTAAAAATAATAACCTCTTTATTCTTAATGGTAGAATGTTCGCTGACCAGAATTGTGGGAAATGAACATTTCGTGACAGATCTGTCATAGATTACGTTATGTCAACAGCTGAATGCTTTCAGTTTGTAAACGATTTTGGTATACAGGAGACAGACACACTGTTCTCAGATGGCCACAGCGCAATTTCTTGGGTCCTCGGCTTCAAATTGCAATATTTCGAAGATCAATCTAGTTTTGCCTGTCCGAAACCATAATGGGAAAACGATCGTAAAGATGTGTTTGTAGCAAATATAAATATAGAAGAGCTGGATAGCTTGCTCGAGCAGCTTCACTCCACCAACCCTTCTTTCGAAACCATCGAAAACACTACTTTTGGTATTAGAAAACTTTTTAACGATTCAGCCAATATCAGTTTTACTAAGAAAAAGATAAACAGTTTCCACGTGAACAATTCTAGCAACACATCTTGGTTTGGCTTTAAATGTAATAAAGCGCGGCAAAACTACCATGAAGCCAAAAGCGAATATCGTCTTAACCCAAGCGATGCCAATAAAGCAAGATTACGCGATGCAAGTAAACAATATCGTAGGACCATGAATTGTTTTATAAAAAAAGAAAAATATGCTAATGCTTACAAACTCAGAAATATGCACGACAAAAACCCTAAACAATACTGGAAGTTTCTTAAGAAACTCAAGCCAAAGTCTACTAACACTACTTCGCCAGACATAGATGAATTCTATCATCATTTTAAAAATATTAACACAGATACAATTATTGACAATAGCATTGATGACTATACACCAGCTTCACAAGAACCCAATCTCTATTTGAATTCAATGATAACCGAAGAGGAAATAATTAATTGCATTAAGAATCTTAATAATGGCAAGGCATCAAGCTCAGTCGATAATATCACAAATGAATATATAAAAAGCACAACTGGTTTATTATTGCCATTATATACGAAATTGTTTAACTGCGTGTTAGACACTGGGTATATCCCAAGTTAATGGCTCGAGGGAACAATCATACCTATCTTCAAACACAAAGGTGATCCAAAACTACCATCAAACTATCGACCCATAACAATTCTAAGCTGCTCAGGAAAATTATTTACTTCCGTTCTTAACCAAAGGTTAACTAATTATCTAGAAGTTAACAATGTACTGGACGAAAACCAAGCAGGTTTTCGGAAAGGTTTCTCTACCTCGGATCAGTTGTTTGCTCTCCAAGCAGTTCTTGATATTATAAGAAAGAAAAAACAGAAGCTTTTGTGTGCCTTCATAGATTTTTCGCAGGCCTTTGATAAAGTCTGGAGAGCTGGTCTATGGCACAAACTCCTGCAAAACTCTATAAGTGGTAAGCTTTACAAAGTCATTAACAATATGTATAAAAATATCAAATCAAGTGTTACTCATAATGGTTGTTCATCCAACTCATTTGTCTCTGAAATCGGCGTACGTCAAGGGGAAAAGTTGTCCCCTGTCCTTTTTTTAATGTATCTTAATGATCTACGATCACATCTTGAACATAATGGTGCTGCTGGAGTAGAACTGGTTGATCCCCAGGATCTTACTTTATGGCTTAAACTGCTAGTCCTACTCTATGCAGATGACACCATTTTATTAGCAAACTCCTCTTCTGAGCTACAAAATAGTCTAGATTTATTTAAAGGTTATTGTGATATTTGGCATCTCCATGTCAATACTAATAAAACTTAAGTTGTTGTCTTTGGGGCACTTAAACTAAACAATTTCAGCTTTACTTTGGGTAACGATAACATTGAAGTAGTTGAAAAATACCACTATCTGGGAGTTACATTTTCAAGCAATGGCTCTTTTCTAAAAGCCAGGAAACATGTTGTAGAACAAGCGACTAAGGCTATGTACATCTTATTCACGAGATCAAATAATTGTGACTTGCCAATCGATCTGATTATCAAGTTGTTTGATCACACGGTCCTCCCTATTCTTACATATGGATCCGAAATCTTTGGTTATGAGAATACTGACATTTTAGAAAAGGTACACCATAACTTCTTGCGCAAAATCACAAAATCGCGGATATCAACTCCTTTATATATGCTGATGGGAGAGTTAGGAAGATATCCTATTTCTATCATAATTAAATCTCGCATGATCCCATTCTGGAATCGCCTTATAACCGGAAAATCTTCTAAACTTTCATTCCAAATATATCAATACATGATTAATCAAACAAATTCAGAATTCAAATGTATAACTGAAATAACAAATATATTAAACTCCGTTGGTCTTTCAGATATATGGCAGAACAAGGCACATGTTACTAGTAAAACAATACATAAACAGGTAAAACAAGTTTTAATCGACACATATAAACAATTATGGTCTGCACACATTATGGATTCACACAAGGGTAGAATATACAATTGCTTTAAAGATACACATCATTTTGAAGATTATCTCGATAGCACCGACTTGTTAACGCTATATAAGTTTAGAACCGCTAACTTTAAGCTTCCTGTTGAATGCGGCAGATACGACGGCACTGCTTATGAAAACCGTCTATGTAACCTCTGTAACAGAAATCAAGTGGGATCGGAATCACACTACTTACTCGAATGCACCTTTTTCTCTGAGCAAAGAACACATTTCCTTAATGCTACCTCTTTAAAAATCGAACATGTTTCACTAAAACAATGTCTTACACTCCACAAAAATCGACACTAAAACATTTGTGTAAATTCCTTAGAGAGATAATGAAATGTTTTGTATAGTGTAGTTTTTCCAACACCACCAAATTGCTCCGAATGGAAGGGGAAAAAACTTATAACGTCGTTTTTCATTCTTTATCTCCCTTCTTCCTATTAATTTTCTTTTTCTCCTTTTTTTTTTAATCGTTTGTATATCAACTATTTACTATGATTATGATTATTGTATTATATGCACGCTTATAATTTTATGGTCATTGCATAATGTGTCTTTATAACATGAAACGATTCTATGAGGAAAACGTTTATCACCTTTATTAAATGGTCTGTATTTAAGATAAATTATCTTATACTTACCATTGATTAAATACTCATAATGTGAATCTGCAACATCGCAGGTTGAAGCTTTCACATGGCATACTTTCCTCTCTATTTACATTCAACAGCATATCAGTTAATTTTCCACATGGATATGTATATTTCATGCGTGACATTTACTATATTTACCGGTAATATGTTTTGCATTCTTTTTCTTTTACTCATTTTCTTTCTCCTATCTGTACAATGTTTTAAGTACTGCGCTTTTATTATCAGGATTATTGTAATATAGATACGCTTCTTAATAAATCGATATTTCATAATGTGCATTTATAACATGGAATAATACTTCGAGGAAAACTTTTATCACCTTTACTAAATGTTCTGTATTTAAGACAAATTCTCTAATAATTACCATCAAGTAAACACGCTTAAAGTGAATCTGCAACATCGTAGTGTTAAACTTTGACATGGCATACTTTCCTCTCTGGTTATATCAAACAGCATTGTATTAAATATCTCTCTCGTGCGTGTTGTTTACTACATTTGCTGTCTAGAGCCCATAGAGAGTTGAACCTGGAAATGTTACCTATTTATGGTAAGCGGTTCGAGTCTACCCCCCGTTCTGTTCTAATCTGTTCTGTTCTGTTCTGTTTTGTGGTAAGCATGGTCACTGGAATTAATCGTTGATACCGATTTGGGCGGAATGTTTTCGGCGTTTTGACTGGAATTTAACGCTTCGAAACCACTGTCATCTAGAAGTGACCTTTTTGCTAAGAGGGGTTTTAGATGCCCATGCTGGAAGTCTCCAGTTGTATAGGTGACGGAACACTTTCTTATTCCGAGGAAACGTCTTCAAAAAAACAACGTTTTACCCCGACATTGGAAGGTTGACACGCCTTCCTAAATTCTGTAACTATCTTGTCAATATTAAGTACTTTTCTATAACAATTTAAGCACACAAAACCATCTATTACAGAAATTTCACCATAGTTCAATATAAGTTTTCTTAGATCTACTCCGGATTTGTTATATTGTAAAACATGAATCAAAGAGCTTGACTTTTCAATACTTGTGTCACAAACGCAACACTGTTTGGGTGATTTGCGCGGTGTACTGCAATTGAGTTCCATTACGAAACACAACGATACAATATACAATAAAAACACGAGACACGCCTCCATCTTAAAAATGATCCAACGCTAAGTAGGGTGTCTAAAAAAGGTACATTTTCTCATGAATCAGCTTGCATACTCTTAATCGACGCGCATGTGCAGTCGATTTTGTTTCATTCGGAATACCTCGGCATAACCGAACACTACATTCTGTTACGAACCTATGGTTTCTATTATGAACCTAGCTCGCAACGAGAAAAGAAAGATAACCAGCAACAAGTATTACAAACAATAACAAGTTTATTTGATGAATTATAATAGCAGAATGATTATAATACCTGTGACAATCACTTCAAGAACTATGGTTAATAAATCCACAGATCCTTTCAATTGTTCTAAGCTCCCCTAGTAACAGTCACTCCAAGAACTATAATTAATAAATCCACAGATCCGTTCAATTGTTCTAAGCTCCCATAGAAAATTCTAACACTAAGTGATGAAGCAGCAACACTCTGTTAAATCACACAATTTTCACAATAACATAGATCAAGTACTTTTTGATAGCATACTAGTTTTAGTCACACCAAGTTTTAGTCACACCAATCAACTCATTGGTTTCTCTTTTATAACCCTATAGAACATTCTAGTTACACCCAGTAAACTTATTCTTGTTAGAACAATCTGGAATAGCTTTTACAATCAAACACACACACACACACAGACAGGGCCCCTATAAAGCTATGAAGATTCAGTATTGATTTTTCCGGACCCTTCCAGTTACTTGTTTATTATATAATAATGTTTCTAGAACATTAAAGAATTAAACATCTGACAGAATCTTCCTGATACTTATTTGTTTATTTTGATTAACAAACATGCACTAGAAGATACTAGGAGAACATGATAAACACCTAAATATAAACATTCTACTCCCTTCTAGACCCTTTAGTGGGAATTCCAACTTCTATGTCACATAGAAATACGAAACAATCTCTCTCTGCAGCGATCAAAACAATAATGAATACAATTCATATGACACCTTCCCCATTGAAGAGAAAAAGGTTTATGCAATAAAACTTTTTCATAGTTTAAACCTCATCATAATGTAAATAACAATATCTTCAGACACACCTATTTTCAAATTTTACTAACATTATTTACACACGAGACAGAGCATCAGGTATCAAATTGTCTTTGCCTTTAATGTGTCTTATCTCAAGATTATACTCTTGCAATTGTAAACTCCACCTAAGCAGGCGCTGGTTCTTGTTTTTCATCTTGTGCAAGAAGCTCAATGGATTGTGATCACTGAAGACAACAATTGGAGTGACAGATGAAGAAAGATAAACTTCAAAATGCTGAATAGCAAGAATCAGAGCAAGACACTCCTTTTCAATTGTTGAGTAATTTCTCTGCTGTGGGTTAAATTTTCTAGAGAAATAACACACTGGGTGATCAACTCCATTGCCGTCGTCTGGCAACAGAACACCACCTGCTCCAACATCACTTGCATCAACTGCTAGGTTGAAAGCTTTGTCAAAGTCCGGAGCTAAGACAACTGGTGCGCTCATGAGTATGGCTTTGAGTTTGTCAAAAGCTATCTGGCATTTATCATCCCAAACAAATTTCTGTCCCTTTTTAAGGAGACTTGTCAATGGTTCTGCTATTATTGAAAAATTATTACAAAATTTCCTGTAATATCCTGCCATACCAAGAAATCGCATCAGTTTTCTTTTACAATTTGGTTCCGGGAACGCATTGATGGCCTGTACCTTTGCATCAATTGGTTTTACCTGGCCATGTCCAACAGTATGTCCAAGAAATGTTACACATGCATGGCAGAATTCACTCTTGGCAAGGTTGATGGTAAGTTTAGCCTCACTCAAGCGCTCGAACAAGTTTCTGATGGTTTGTAGATGTTCATCCCACACGTTGGAATGTATGATGGCGTCGTCAATGTATACATCACAGCCGTCTAGACCAGAAACTACCATGTTCATGAGCCTTTGGAAAGTGGCAGGAGAATTCTTCATTCCAAATGGCATAACTTTATACTGGTAAAGCTGATTCGACGTTACAAAGGCAGATGCTTCCTTTGCTCGATCAGTCAATGGCACTTGCCAAAATCCTTTAAGCAGATCAATTTTGGTCACATATTTTGGATGACCCACTTTGTCAATACAATCGTCTATTCTTGGAATTGGGTATGCGTCCGTCTTTGTCACAGAGTTCACCTTCCGGAAATCCGTGCACATTCTGTATGATTTATTCGGCTTTGGAACAAGGATACACGGTGAACTCCACTCACTCTGGCTTTTCTCAATCAGATCATTTTCTAACAGATAATCAATTTCTTTCTGAAGATGTTTCTGTTTCTCTGGATTCATTCGGTATGGATGCTGCTTCACAGGTGTCACATTTTCGTCAATAACAACATCATGGTATATTTTATCTGTCCGTGTTGGAACGTCAGGAAACAAATGTTCATACTCATGTATTAGCTGTTTGAGTTCTTCTCTCTCCGCAGGCTCAAGATGTTGGAGTTTCTGATCTAAGTTTTCCAGAATTGTCGAGTTGGTCAATTTTGCTGAACTATCACAGTCAACTTTTTCACTGCTTTCAGTCGTTGAGTTTGGAAGTGATTTTGTCACAGTCACAGGTTTTATTAATGAGTCAGTCCTATCATAATATGGTTTTAACATATTAACATGACACATTTGATTTTGTTTGCGCCTCTCAGGAGTATTGACTATGTAATTCAAATGACTAACTTTTTTCTTTTACAGTATATGGACCAAAATACCTAGCCTGTAATGGTCTTCCAGGAATTGGAAACAGTGCAAGGACCTTGTCACCTGGGGAAAAACCTCTCTCAACTGTATTTTTATCATATCTGCTTTTCATTTTGCTTTGACTAACCTTTAGATTGGACTGAGCAACTTCACAGGCTTTCGTAAGCCTGTTACGAAAGTCTGAGACATATTGCAACAAGTTCAAGTCAAGTGTATCTGTTGAAAGAAATTTCTCTTTGAGGACTTTAAGTGGTCCACGGACAGTGTGTCCAAATACCAGTTCAAAGGGACTGAACCCAAGAGATTCCTGAACAGATTCTCGGACTGCAAATAATAGTAAATGGATACCTTCATCCCAGTCCTTCTCAGAATCAAAGCAATATGACCGAATCATGTTTTTCAATGTTTGGTGGAATCTCTCTAGTGCACCCTGGCTTTCTGGGTGATATGCAGATGACCTGTACTGTTTAATTCCAAGTTCATACATGACCTGCTGGAATATACCAGACATGAAGTTTGAACCTTGATCTGACTAAACAGATCTTGGAAGGCCAACTAATGTAAAAAATTTCACGAGTGCTTTAACAATGGTTTTTGCTTTGATATTTCTTAATGGTATTGCTTCAGGGAACCGTGTTGAAGCACACATGATTGTTAACAAATACTCACATCCCGACCTAGTCTTCGGCAGAGGACCGACACAATCTATGATTATTCGACTAAAAGGTTCCTCAAAAGCAGGGATGGGCTGAAGTGGTGCTTTAGGTATGGTTTGGTTAGGTTTACCTACCATTTGACATGTATGACATGATCTACAGAAATTTGATACATCTGATTTGAGTCCAGGCCAGTAGAAATGTTCTAATATTTTATGATAGGTTTTATTAACACCTAAATGACCTGACATTGGAGTTTCATGGGCTAAACTTAGTACTTCAATGCGGAATGACCTAGGGACCACAATTTGATGTTTGACCGCCCATTCATCCTCAGCAGGGACTTCAGGAGATCGCCATTTCCGCATTAATACACCATGTTTAGTGTAGTAACAAACAGGATCTGTTGAAGTTTCTTCTTCATTTACAGCCCTGTCAAAGAGATTTGAAATCTCAGGATCAGCATGTTGTTCTGAAATGAGCTGTGACGTTGACATTGAGTCATGACCTTTCGACTTAAGCTCGTGTTGTGAAGGCTGATCAGAATTTGAGGAGTCTGTCTTGTTCTGAGGCAGACGGGGTGTAAGAGATTCTTTAATCTCTGTATCAAAAAACTGACCTATAAAAGTGTCAGCTAGGTCAAAATCTGAAGTTTCATTCTGAATGGCTTTCTTTGCCATGGCTCGAGTAATTGCACAAGAAGGATAGAGTTCAGGTATTTCCTGCTCTATAGGATCTGGATTTTTATCCAATGATGGTGTGTCAGTTACAAGTGGGTTTACCACAACCTTGTCTTCAGCTAGGTCGTTGCCTAGTAACAAATGGACACCTTTAAATGGTAATGAAGAGGTCAAGCCTACAGCCACTGGCCCAGTTACCAAATCAGACTTTAATTGAATATTATGAAGAGGTACATATACAAATCCACACTCTACCCCTTGAATCAGGACGTCTGTTCCTGATGAAGATTTATCAGAAAAAGGCAGTATATCTGCCAAAATAAGAGATTGGGAAGCCCCAGTATCCCTTAGTATTTTGATAGGAGTAGGTGGGTTTAAGTCATCCTTGAGTGACACAGAACCTTCTGTTAAGAATGGTTCAAAAATCTCCATAATAGAGTCAGACTAGGGTTTTTTTACCGTTTCAACAGTATCATGTTTGATACAAGACTTAGACTGAGACCTTGATGTTGTGAGACCAGTTGGTTTTGACTGATCATTAAACTGCTGTTTCCTTTTTAAGGAATAACAGTCAGAAACAATGTGTCCTAATTTTTTGCAATAATTACAAAAAGGTTTAGACAAGCGGTTTTGACCTTTGTTTTCATTTGGTGACCTTGGCTTTTGATGATTTTGACTATGAGGTGCTGCAGGGGAAACCCCATAACTAAATTTAGTACTGATCTGTGCAGGAGCGGGCTTGAGCCTATTAGTGAACGAGATCTTGTGAGTAAGAGAGTAGTCATCTGCCAAACGAGCAGCTTCTTCCAAATCTTCAACTTGTTTCTCATCCAAAAATGATTTAACATACACTACTAATACAACTTTTGAATTCTTCGACTAACATCAGTTGCCTCAATTTTTCATGATCTTTTTCAATTTTCTTAGATGAACACCATCTATCGAACAACTGTTCCTTCGTACGAGCAAATTCTACATGAGTTTGTCCCGCGTCTCTCCGGCAGTTTCTAAATTTTTGCCGGTAAGCCTCCGGGACCAACTCGTAGCCTTTTAATATTAATTCCTTGACTTTCTCATAATCGGAACTCTGTGCTACTGATAGTTGCGTGTAGATCTCTCTAGCTTTACCAATAAGAACGCTTTGCAACAGCAAGGTCCAATGCTCCTTGGGCCAATTTAAGTTTTCTGCTACCTTTTCAAAATGCAAAAAATATTTATTAACCGCTTTTTCTTGAAACGGAGGAACTAACCGAATATTCTTTGTGACATCAAAACTAGGAGGTACAGCTGACCGATCTGCTCTTTCTTTAATTTCCATTTCTTTTAGTCTTAATGCCAATTCTCTGTCTTTTTCCTCTTTTTCTACTTGTAATTTCAATTTAAGCATCTCAATTTCTCTTTCCTTCTCTTTTTCTTCAAATTCGAGTCTAATTTTAAGTTCTTTCAGTTTTAAATCTGATTCTGACTCTTTTATTAAAGAAAGAGCAGCGTCTCCCAAAATGTCTTCATCGACGAAGTATTGAACCAAAGTATTCATAATTTCTTGTTTGCACATAGACGACTTAATTTCAGATAAGCCATAATGTTTAGCCAGATTGAGCAAGTCGGTTTTCTTAGCTAAATTCAATTTCTCCTGGGAAGGATCACTTACAAAACTGTTTTTGTCAAATGACATTTTTACTTGCTGCTGATAAGTACAATATTCAAAACTGTAAATGTAAATTTCTGAAATATAGATCTATGTTTCAAAATTAAATTTGCTAATGAAAAATGTTCAATATCCCGGACGAGCCCCCAATTTCTGTTACGAACCTATGGTTTCTATTATGAACCTAGCTCGCAACGAGAAAAGAAAGATAACCAGCAACAAGTATTACAAACAATAACAAGTTTATTTGATGAATTATAATAGCAGAATGATTATAATACCTGTGACAATCACTTCAAGAACTATGGTTAATAAATCCACAGATCCTTTCAATTGTTCTAAGCTCCCCTAGTAACAGTCACTCCAAGAACTATAATTAATAAATCCACAGATCCGTTCAATTGTTCTAAGCTCCCATAGAAAATTCTAACACTAAGTGATGAAGCAGCAACACTCTGTTAAATCACACAATTTTCACAATAACATAGATCAAGTACTTTTTGATAGCATACTAGTTTTAGTCACACCAATCAACTCATTGGTTTCTCTTTTATAACCCTATAGAACATTCTAGTTACACCCAGTAAACTTATTCTTGTTAGAACAATCTGGAATAGCTTTTACAATCAAACACACACACACACACACACAGACAGGGCCCCTATAAAGCTATGAAGATTCAGTATTGATTTTTCCGGACCCTTCCAGTTACTTGTTTATTATATAATAATGTTTCTAGAACATTAAAGAATTAAACATCTGACAGAATCTTCCTGATACTTATTTGTTTATTTTGATTAACAAACATGCACTAGAAGATACTAGGAGAACATGATAAACACCTAAATATAAACATTCTACTCCCTTCTAGACCCTTTAGTGGGAATTCCAACTTCTATGTCACATAGAAATACGAAACAATCTCTCTCTGCAGCGATCAAAACAATAATGAATACAATTCATATGACAATACACACAAACACGGTTTGCCAAAAACAGTAACATTTTTAAGGTGAAGGTCATTTTGAAACGAGGCTTGCGAGTAAACAAACGGATTCCGACGTACTACACAGTACCAAAGTGATCTCTGTCTCCTAGATACAGCGTTCGGACACCTTTCGGTGCCGAGATTTCAATGAATTTTGATGTCAAGTCTCAAGAGGGTTTCAAATTTAAGCATTTGGCAGCGCTTCATATATTTTTATCTGTGTGAATACTAACCCATTATCCCATTATACCACACGTTACCGCACCTCTCACAAATGACTTTAAAAACCACAGCGGCAAAATGCAGAATAACTCCATTTGTGACAATGGTTTATAACTTATATCAGAGGGAAAATGTTGCTTCTTAGATATTAATTGCTCTTGCATATGATGATAAATAATTCGCAAATCCCCATATGGGACAATGGGTTAATCAAAGATAGTAGTATCATTTCTTATATGAAATTAGTACATAATTGAAGGAATAAAACAGTGTCAGTGGCAGATTTTAAAAAAAAGGTTTGTTCATGTTAATGATACATTGTACATAAGAAGATGACCTGAGAAATTATTTTTAAAAATTGAGAAAATGCTCATAAAGATTCTATCAAATACCACAAACATATCGGATTTTCATATTTTTGTAATTATTGTCTGTAATTACTAGTTAGATTTGCCCGAAATCAAATTAGAAGGAAAGAGTTAATGAAAGTTGTAACCTTTTTCTAAATTTTTCTTTATTGCTCTTTGGTCACATAAGTATTTATTCCTTATTACATATGCTATTTCCAGTTCACCATTCACCAGTTCACCATATTTGTTTTACATCGATTGTGAAAGAAGCTTAAAGCTTGATCAAAGCCACTCTCGATGACTGCTTCCTGGATACTAAACCAGTAATCGTGCAGGTTGTGTGTGTTAGTCCCGGAATTTTCACCTCGTCTAATAGGGATTCGAATCCGGGACCCTCGGTACAATAGCCCGACGCTCTACCACTGCACCAATGTCGCCCACATTTCGAATTAAAAAGGACAGAACAAACTGATATGGGGAATGAACCTGATTAAAACTGGCTTTCGATAATTCTGAAAGACCTCAATTGCCTTATTATAAGTCAATCAGCTGGACAAAATGAGCAACTTACTCATCATCTATATTGAATCATTTATTTGCCTGTGCCATGCCATTAGGCTCTAAATAATCCAGAAGTATGTGTAGGTAATTGGTTTGTCAGAAGCACTTCCATTGAATATATATGATAACAGAAACCTTCTGAGCTTGGAGCAAATGCTTTTAAAAATCAGCAATGTTGTGGTGTTTGTTAACAAACCAGGCTGGTGCTTGGATGAAGGCGGTCTTTCGGGTTTCATTTGAAAAGTCCAGAAAATTCAATTGTTGCCCAAGAAATTGGTAGTTTTCTATACTAGTAGAGTTTTAGTAAAGTTTCGTACATTATAAATCTACCTGCAGGATTCCAACAAATGTAAAGCCATATGAGAGTCAGTGGAAATTCTTTCTTTGTAAGAACAAAATTTGATGAAACTAAGGGACTGTGTGGTAAACTCAAATTCGGTGAACATGTTTTAAGAAGTAAGAAGCTCTTTTGGACTAAATGTGGCCCTAAATGCACGACCCGTCGTCTTATAGATATCAGTAGGGAAAACTATGACGTGTCACGGCACAATAATTAATGCAACATGTACAACGTTATTTTGGATGAAAGATAAGGAAAAAGATCTGTTTTATGATAGAAAAATTATCAAATTTTATAACTATCTATATCATTTCTTTATTTTTGGGGTTGTTATAGAAGAAATCTTTCGTAGAACAACCCCTTTACGGAATGCAATTACAGTGGGTGTTTGACACGTAACTATTTGTTTACTCGCAAAACAAGATGGCTGCGAAACCGTGTTTGTGTGTATTGTGTTCGGTAAACTTTCTCTGACACCTGGCCCTAGTTCGCGGTATACGAACGGGCCAGGCTCCAGGCTAAACAAGTTGCAGGTGTGTGTAGCGAGGGCCAGAAGGAATGTCAAGTCACGGTACATGTATACCGGCATCACGCAGTGCATGTTCAGCCAGGTCGGTGTTGGAAATTCATCATGAAACCAAATATTATTATGTAATTTTCTTCCTTGTTATGCCCTAAAAATAATTATGATTACTTGTAAATAATTCAGTATCAGACAGTTGCGAACGTTAGAATTTTGCTCCTAACTTATGATCGTTTTATAACTGCATAACCAATTGGATTCTATTGATTTTGAAAATCTGACGCTAGAATGGGCTGTTATAAGGGTGAACAACTCGCGTTAAGAGTTATTCGTAGAGCGGTTACTCTACACTACATTCTATCCCGTGATATCCTTTTAGTATTCTAGTAAGGGTAACGTGACGTGTAAAAAGATGTCTGTAAGCGGTTTGTGCAAGTCTTTAATCAAGTGTACACATGTCATATATTTTGTGGACTAATGACGACTTCCATCACCCTACAATCTCCGTCCCGGCGTCCCTGAATGAAATAAAGAAGAAATTAAGGTATAAAAATATCAGGCAGAACTGACCACCGCTGTTCAACAGTTAAATCGAAAAGTCGTATGCTTTTGACACCAAGCGCATTCTTTCATCCGAATTACAAATACCAATAAACATGCTATGGAAACGGAATATGTGCGAAACTAGTCTCAAATATACGACAGAATTTACATCTTCGTCTTATACACAGATACAATGTATATAAAAGGAACAAATAATTATCAAGAAAACACAAGGTAACAGTTCAGCTATTTGTACAACATTCACTAAAATAGTTTATTATTTCACCTCCTTCTGGATGTTTGTTTTAGAGTTCGAACCATGTTTGTAGTGCAACGATTGTGGAACAAGTATGCAAAGAACCAAACTCCGCGCAAGAATACTTCCCTTCGAGGTTCCCTTCGCTACACTTCATTACAACTCCTAACCAAATATGAAAAGGGAGATCACTGCGTAGGAGCATGATTGAGAACATGCGCGTATATCAAGAAACAACTGATATTGAGACGCCAGTGTATATTACTGATGGAACTTGATTGTGTTTTTGTTAGGTCTGTTCGTTCGCTCTATTCGTTACAGATATAACTAGCGGGTGTTGTAAGACAAGAAATGATTATCGGTATATAAGTAAATGGATAGAGGTGTATATCATTTTGTGTTCGGTGACATTCTCTAGTCAGTTAGAAGCTCTCAGCTGTTTAAACTAATTTGATAACAATTTTCAAACATAAAATATGTCTAAAGCATCACCTTTCCTTTTGACAAATGTAGGTCTGTTCGAGAATACAATCTTCGTCATTCCAATCATTGTTAGGGGCGCCCCTGATTTCCAAACAGTTTTCATTGCCACCACTATTACTTGGCTCGTTTGATCCCCAATGGTTATAGCTGACGACAGTGCCCGAATGCAGCCAACGCCACTCGTTTTCCACCATCAAGTCAGACGCACCGACCCAGTAGTGCTCTGAAACAGCCACAAACAGCATATTTTCATAAAATCCCATGCATTGTTAAACGCTTCAGAAATGCATACGTAATTCTAAAACATGCATCTGTCTGACTGGGTAAAGCGTTCAAGAATATCAAGCAGGTCAACTTTTGGTCTTTGCAAGAAAAACTGCTAAAACAAAGAAACATTTAACCCTGAGAATGCTGAATATTTTTTTGAAAATAGATTTTGTGTCGTCTGCTTTTCAAAACCTGAAATATCTGCTTAATTTTGGTGAGGAAAGATAATCAGAGCAGCAAACTGGTTAGATCACAGGCCAGCCCCCAATTTACTTAGGGGCTGGCCTGGATCCAACCTGTTTGCATAAGCATGAAGTCGGTTCCAGCACTATAAGGGGTAATTGTTTTCAAAGACACCAATATCGACAACGATATCTACTTAAATGATACCAAATCGCATGCACATCGCTTATCGTAGAGTTGAATGCAAACCAACTGATGACAAATGAAAATGTACTATCTTTCATTTTTGAGGCACTGCACCTTCATTCCAGCACCGCGATATGAGATGAAAGAGGGGCTCAATCAAGCCTGACTTGCTGCTTTTTAATACCTTACCTTGAATCTTTCCTTTCCAGGTGACATTCCATAATCACAACTTATCCTTCCACTACTAAGTATGAGATGCTGATCAAAGATAATGATTGAAATCGTGTTCATTACTCCCATACATACTGAACTACCCAACGTGGACGCTAACAAGAAACTTGTCATTAGCCGGTACTCATAAAAACAACATATCTAACCCATTTCTTACGTAGAAGATACACGAGTTGTATCTCTCAGATCACGGAAATACCCGAGTAGTTACGATTGGACGTCAACATGACTTACTATTCACTCGGATTGCTTCCTGCATGAGGAAATTGTCTTCAAATGCTGTATAGATCTCCGCTAAATACCCACCGAAGTGTTCGCATATGTCTTGAAACATAGCGATTTGTCATTTATTTGGTCATAATTGGTTGAAAATGCTATCAAAACGCCAAGAATGTATTTTTGTGTGTGGAAGGCTACATGTGTTTGAATTCGCATTGCATACAATTAAAACTGCTTGTTTACAGATGTGGAAAGATTTTGAAGTTAACACTTAATTTCCTTAAAAATTGATAACTTTACTGCTGTATGATATGAAACAAAATTAGTTGGTGTTTGTTGTTAATGTATGTTTATAGTGAATTGATATGTATTTAGACAAATGCGGTGTAACGGTTTTACAAACTTTTGCATATTAGCGGTACCTTCTTAAATCAGGTTTCCTGAATTGATTATGCTTTAATAATTACTTTTAATTGTCATATAACGTTACAAGAACTTTATTGTTTCAACAACATTAAATGTGTCTTTCAAATGTTCTCATTTGTGAACAAGTAAATTTAAAGGCAACACAATGCTTATTATGGCTTCTATCCGAGGACAGATATACATTGCATAACATATTTCTGCCAATTTCCATTTGATACACTTATTTCATGACGAAGAAAAACATAGAAGTGCATAGACGTTGGTTAAAAAGCAAACGATGTATTAATACGTTTTTCATGACTTATAATTTATTTTCAAAAATGTAACTATCTCTTGAAAATAAGTTTTAAATAGATAAATATTCAACATAATCGGTAAGTCTTCAGGCAAAAGCTTCATAAAGGTTTCGTGTTGATGGCCATTTATACTAAAACGTTTTGTGTGTTTTTCTTTACCCAGAAAACTGAGCACATGGGCATGTATTGGTACTGGTTTTCTACTAATCCTAAACTACAATTTGTACAAATTCGTTTACCACGTGGTATGTCATTCTGACGCTCGACATCGATCTAAAGATTATGTTAAGAAGTACGTATATTCTGACACAAGCGTACTATGTTAGCCCAACTACCAAGAGTGTCATAACAAAATTACGAAACTCGAAGGAGTATTTCCCTAAAGCCTGAATTGCGAGCGTTTTGCATGGTTCCCTTCCCAAAAACGTGTTGTTTTTTTCTCAGTCTAAATATAAAATAACGGTGGGTGACAAAAACCAGAATGAAATATTAAACTTTACCTTCAGAAGCTATTCATCCCTTCATCACAGCGGTTTGACTTCCCTTTATAATGCACTGGTAACTTATGTTCTTGTAGGAAAGAGCCAGTCAATTAGCAATAACAGTTTGCTGTACCTTTTGGGGAAACGAGCGTTACGAAGGTAGTGTTGACATGCTATTCGTGTAGAGGACCAAAACGGTTGAAGCTATTCAGTTTGTATAATGTATCCAAATCCAGGACCAGTATATGTTCTTGTATACGGACACATATCTAGCCTTAAATATCAATGGAGAGCTATATAATACCTGAGCATCAATCCAATTTTCCCTATCATGACTGAAATGGTAGCACATGTTCCCGTGGTTTATCCATCCTCCAGGACATTGCGAGACTGGAATAAAATAATACAAAATACCTTTTTTGAATATCCTTCATTAAAGTTGCTTGTTCACATATACAATACATACATATGCATGTGAAAACTTTGAAGTCAAAATAAAATTCTGATATATACGAAGTAATTTTTGTGTTCAATGGTTATTCCCCCATCTCAGTGCAGCTTTTGTACAGTTTTGAATTAATTAAGTTTTAACCTCCAAACTTCAAGTCTTTGAACAAACAGCTTAAAGTTTAAACATAACAGTACATTGCGACTATTGAATGAAATATTGTTAAACACCGCAGGCCTATAATTAGTCCAAATAAAAGAAAAAATATTCAGCCATACTGGCTGTGATATTGGCAATATATCTATGAAAGGTCATTTTCAGAAGTCCATACTTACAAAAGAGAGAGCACGATAACCATCCAAACTTGGTGAAATACTGTTCAATCTTACACTAATAAACCTTATTCTTAAAGGACTATAGTCGAATCCCTGCCTTATCATTGTCGGTATATAATGTGTTTTAGTATAATTTAGCACTTCATCACTTCCAAGGAAACAACGTCTGTACCCCAAGAAAGACATCTCCAAATAACATTTTCTCTTCAATTGCCTTGCTCATACCCTTTCTTTCTTTTCCATTTGACCCTTTCCCAAACAATAGTAACATTTGACAACTTTGTTGCAGAATACTTTAGGAAACCTTGTGGGAAAAGGAGAAATTGCCCGTCACGAGCAATTTCTCCTTTTTCTACAAGGTTTTCTGCTCTATCTGAAGAATGTTTTTCAATTTCATCACGTTTTGAAATGTCGTCTGCAATTAGGGACAGTCGAAAATTTGTTGTTTGGGTAAGGGTTAACAGAAGTGAACGTTTGATAAATGTTCAGTTTCATGAATGTCGATTTGATGAAGGGGCGTGGTGAGGGTACTGTGTAAATAACGTACGGGAAACTCATGAACTAACAAAATATTTCCTCATATTGAAAAAAGTCAAATTTTACCTGCACCCGAAGCCAGGAAAATTACAACAACTGTTGCTGATATATGCCACATTGCTTTTGACCTATTGGTCTTATCTTCGGTTATGAGATAAGAATAATACGTGTGAAAGAGCGGTCTGCAAATTGACCTTACGACACAGAACAGTTAACCACGCCCACCAAAAACAGGGGAGGTCACTCTAATTTTCTCCGACATTCCGAGTAGAATGTACAATACCGTCAGTGCACAAACTAGATCCCTGTCTGACGATTTCGAATAATCTTATTTGAAATCGGAGATATTCTAACAAAATAAACACTTGCCTTTGTTGCTGCATGCTACGTACATAGCGTGCCAATTTGTAAAGAAGATGTTTTTGTGAGCGTTAGCATATACATAGTAACATAGGCGTAGGAGCCGGGGGGGGGTAGGGGTGGGGGAGGCCCCCCCCCCCAATATCCAGACTGGGGGGGCCAGAGTATACTTTGGCCCCCCCAATATTCACAATGGAAGATGAAGATTTTTGGAAAGAAAAAATGAAAGAAATGGAATTTAACAGCAAAATTAATATAAAAGTGTATTTTGTGCTTTATTTAATACCAATTTGCCTTTTGTTACGAACAATAACCAAAACATTTTGACGTCATCATCGCAAATGGCAATCTGAATACATCGGGTTTATCCAATGAAATCTCAGCTCACGGAAAGTAATTTCGACTAACGAAAACAGTGATGCAAAACGTACTCTAAGCAGTCAGGCTCTATATTGTATTTAAATATAGTCATTTTTTGAACGGTATAGTAGTTGAAGTCGTGGTTGTGACAGCATGGTGGCTGTTACATTTAGTTTGAATTAGTACAATATGCTTTCCGCGTAAGATCGAGTCTTGGCCTATCCTATTTTCTTTTGGTTATTTTGTAACTAAGATACACAATTTCATACGCTTTCTTTTAATTCATTCAATGATTTTGAATTTGTAGACGCATGATTAGTCATGAGAAAGTTTAGAAACATTTATTCTAAGACCGGTCCTCATCTGAAGTTGCCCCAATGTTGAAAACGCTCCTACGCCTATGAGTAAATAAGCTCTGTTATATGATGTGTCTTTGGCGTTAAAGGAGTAATTTACCCCAGCAGTGTGGGGTCCGATCGGCACCGAATACGATCGGTTCATAATCCCACCAGACTCGGGTCTGATCGACATTGGTCCGGTCGGCACTGGTTCGACCGGACCTTCAAATCGACCGTATTACATGCTACTTCAAAACAGTTATTATGAAATTTTTTGATAATTACCAACAAATGACCTCATATTTTTGTTTAACGTTTTAAATTTTGATTCTACTAAAAAGGCGTATCTTGAATGATTCAAAATGCAGACCTACTAATTTTATCATGTTAAAAATGGTATAATAGTGCTAGTCATGTTGCGATTCTGATGTAAGAACATGCTGATTACAACAATCCCTATTTTGTAGCCATTTAAGATGATAATAAAGCCATTTGAACATAACATTTTGTATGCTACTCACTCGATTATTCTAACTTTTGCTACTTTACCAAACGCAACATTTTCATCTGTCCAAAATGTAAAGAGTTTGCAGACTACATTTCAATGAAAATGATGAAACATCCTTTGATAGGGAAGAAAACATTGTCGGAAAATGAAAAATTGCTCGTTAAGAGCATTTTTTCCTTTTCTCACAATTTTTTTCATAGTTGTCCGTAACAAAGTGGTCAAATGTCGGTTTTGTTTGATAAAGGGTTAACAAACTTCGATTGTTACAAGGATTAAGGGTTGTTACGCTAAATGACATCAATCTGACACAATTGCTCTTGATGGTCAGGTCACAAATCCTTTATTGTTTAGCCGATCAGCGGTCTTTGTGACAAACCATCAACCACCAAGGGTGTGTTTTACAACATATCAAAGCAATCATGTCTCCTCAAATTCTTTATTGTATCCGGATTAAGTTGCAACAAGGAGCTATGTGTTTGTCTTTTGTAATGGCTTTAAAATTTTGATATGATACATCGATCATTACAGGTAGGCGGATTGATGAGCTATAACAAAAAAAGTAAATTATTTGATAAAGTGCTCTAATGGTCCATTTAAGAACAAAATTTATTAATTAAAATCTAATTTGAAGATAAACATTCGTCATTATGTGTCAATTCCGTTTTTTAAAAACAAAAAATTTTCATTTTCAAACAAAGATAAAAGACAAAAATAAAAATTTACTAACATGTGAATGAAAAAAAGAAAGAAAATTATAGTTCATACTTCTATTCTATCTAGTCAATTGACCTTACGACAGACTTTAATTGACAGCTGAACTGACCAATCAGCGAACACTTCGGTCGCTATCCGCCATTTTCTCCGACACGCTGTGCGACTCCGTCAACATATTGCACTATTGTACTTTGATATTTCTTCGTCAATATTGTTTGAAATGGTTAGGAGATATTGTTAAAGTACTTACAATAGAGACATTATATATAAGGAGAAACTTGTGGGTGAAGTAGAGTTAATCCCGTTTCAGAAATCTGTCACATTTATTGTGAAATGTTTGAGAAAAACACGCAATTAGTAAATTTATGCATACCGTTAATGTATACGATGTAAAGGAAAGAAATATGAAATATTGTTTTATTTTAATTTTGTTCTACCAAAATAAAGTAAATGGTTTTTTTTCTTTAATCTTCGTTTGAAAACGAAAATTCGATGTTTTTAAAAACGGAATAAACACATAGTGGCAAATGTCAATAGTTGCATTGGACAAAGACCTAATAAACATGTTTATTAGGTCTTTGCATTGGATTATAAATCAAATGTAATCTAAAAATACTTGACAATATTGATCGATAGCGACGTGAGAGGACATGGTTTCCAGTTGGATATATACAAATTCTGCAAATTGGATTTTAATTGATTGATTTTGTTTTTAAATGGACCCTAAGAGCACCTTAAACAATTAATTAACTTTCTTATTATAGCCCATCAATCCACCTACCTGTAATGATCGATGTATCGTATCCAAATTTAAAAGCTATTAAAAACAAAACAAATCCATAGCTCCTTGTTGCAACTTTATCAGAATACCTTAAAGAATCTAATGTTGCTGTAATATGTTGTAAAACACACTCTTGGTAGACAGTGGTTGATTACAAAGACCGCCGATCGGCTAAACAATAAAGCGTTTGTGACTTGACCATAAAATGCAATTGTGTCAGATTGATGTTAATTAGCGTCGAAACCCTAAATCTTTTTTAACAATCGAGGTTTGTTAACCCTTTACCAAATAATAACTACATTTGACTACTTTGTTACAGACAACTAGGGAAAATATTGTGGGAAAAGGAGAAATTGCTCTTAACGAGCAAGTTATCCTTTTCCAACAATATGGTTTGCCCTATCAGAAAAGTATTAATTCATCATCTTCATTTAAATGACGTCTGCAAACTCTTTAAATTTTGAACAATTGAAAATATTTCGTTTGGTAAAATTACCCTTAGTTCGTAATCAAGTAGCAAAACCGACAATCATCCATTGAGTAGCATACAAATGATTAGGTATACGGACATTTGCCCCCCGGACACTTGCCCTCCCGGACTTTTGCCCCCTATTGGTATAGGGCGGACATTTGCCCCCCTCGCCGCAATGTAGAAGGCGGACATTTGCCCCCTCATATTATTTTTTCAACTTGCTTGACCTGATCGTATTCCGTTATGATTAAACAGGAATTTAATTGGAAATAATAATTTGATAAGACTAACATGTCAATTTTGCTCTATTACGCCGATGGCACTTGGTCAATTATGCTCATCCAACCGTGAAACGGCGGTATACGGGCATAAGTTGATTTGACTTTATTTTTTCATTTTCGGTTTAATTATTTCTCTCATAATCAAATGTGATGGTGACTGTCATACCGACACCAATTGGAATACCTTTTGTCTTCTTTGTTTTTTATTGTTAGCCTTGAGTGACAAATCGGTAATAAGATTTAAGATGTAATCAATATGTAAATTAAAAAAATCAATTCATTAAAGTTTCATGGTTGGATGAGCATAATTGGCCAAGTGCCATTGGTGGGTTTTTGATTCGTCGTCTCGATTTTAACACCTATAGGGGATTAGATGGGAAGAGCTAATGGAGTAAAACTGATGAAAATATTTTCATTTTAATTTCTATTTAAATATAACGTAAAACGATCAGGTCAAGCAAATTGAAAAAAAATAATATAAGGGGGCAAATGTCCGCCTTCAACATTACGGCGAGGGGGCAAATGTCCGCCCTATACCAAAAAGGGGACAAATGTCCGGGGTGGCAAATGTCCGGGGGGGGGGGGCAAATGTCCGGGATTCAAATATATAAGTGATTGTTCCTATCAGCAATTGTTTAACACCATAATCTCAACATGACCAACACTATTATACCATTTTCAACATGATAAAATTGGCAGGTCTGCGTTTTGAATCATTCAGGATATACGCCGATTTAGTAAAATAAAAATTCAAACCGTTTAAGAATCAAAATGAGATAATTTTGTTCGTAACCTGCAAATACTGCAAATTAACTGTTTTGAAGTAGTATGAAATACGGTCATTTTGAAGGTCCGGTCGAACCAGTGCCGAACGGACCAATGTCGTTCGGATCCGAGTCTGATCGGACTTTGGACGGATCGTGTTTAGTGCCGATCGGACCCCACACTGCTGGGGAAAATCACTCCCCCAACGCCTTAGAGATATATAACAGAGCTGTTATAAATGGGTTGGTATATTCTGTTGACTTTTCTCTGTTGACCAGCTGACTGCTGACCGCTGACCAACTGACCAGAGGGTATAAAATGCTGACCAGTATTTTGCTGACCAGGGTAATTTTGATGACCCCCAATGACTGACTGAAATCACTC
>OX401411.1:7286808-7381664 GCA_947846245.1 Cerastoderma edule | reverse complement strand
TATATCTCTTTTTTATCTTTGAATTATTGATTGTCTTGCTGTTATGCAAGTTTGAGTCCACATGATTTACTTCCTAAGTGGGGGCGTATAAACGATCTGTTTCAGTGCTTTTATAAAACAGAAAAAAACACCTTGAGATGAATGCGGATTTCATGAAGGTCTAAGTTCTGTCACTGTGCTCGGGGTTCTTTTTCATGATTCAGATATTTCGATAATTGCTCTGCAATGTCTAAATCACTTTTGTCGTAAAGAATAATTGGATATCAGCGTGTTTTATCTTTGGACGGTGATTATACAGAAACAGGACTTAATTGTCGCATCATGGAATCAAGCAAAGAAGATGTTGCATGTGGTTTAACACCTTCTTAGACTATTTAAGTATTTGAATAGTAAATAGCAGTAGGATAAGCCTTCAGCTCACCGGATAATATTCTTAAGCCTTGTCTGATAACATTTCTGATTCAAGACATCCACCATATAATCTCTATATAAGGATACTACTTCTAAGCAAAGTTAATCGGTCAGGATACGCCTCAAAATAATTCAGACTTGTGTAAAAGGTGTTTTGTATATAGTATTCTTTCTTTTGGATTAAAGAAAGGTTTGAGTGAAATTGTTTTTGTAAAACCAAGAGGTTGTTTCTTTTTTATTTCAATGAGGTAAGTATGAAATTTGGATTGACAGTTTCGACTCACCTTTTCTCTTGATGTTTTAAGAGTGATCTATTTCAAACGCAATATCACTTTATTTATTCATTGAACGATCAAGCATGTGTTTTAAAAAATGCTAATACCTGTTAATGTGCATTTATGATTGATACGTACAATTAAATACTCGTTTGCGCACTACCATAATAGATGATACTTCACCGTGTTGGGACAAAAGGAGACGTTGTTCAACATATGCTGTTTTCTTATATAATACATCGTTACTCGATGTAATGCTGTGTAATACAGGGTTCAAGAGGTCAGGGAACTGTCTTTTCCTTTTTTTTTTTTTTTTTTCCTTTTTTTACGATAAGAGAAGGACAGATAGATTTAAGCGTTCGCATTTGCTTAACCTTGTGGGGGCTTTGGCACAGTGCCATGCATAGGCGCTTCCACAAAATCTACAGCTTATTCTCGATAAGATAACTTGAATTAATAAATACCAAGTATAGTAAAGGAATGGCCAATTAACATGCAGTCATACTATCAAGATAAGTTTTTCCTTTAAAGGTGCTTGTTCACAGGTGTGAGGGAATTTGGAAGTTTAAAAAAAATTCTTAAAGACTGCATACCAACTTTACACATCTCTATATGAAACGCACTGGGAATAGCAATTAGAACACGAATAATGTCGGTTTGTTTATTCTTAAAGTGCGTATACAGTGAATTTACGTGTATTATGATCCAAATACATGTCATAGCTTTCGAGATCTACTACATATGAACTGTTCATTCTAAGATGAATTGATGCTCTCTGAATAAATTAAGCACTCCATTGTTAATTGTTATCGTTTATCAAACAACAATACAAAACTGTTATGTTTCAACGATAACATAACAGTAATCGTTTTATAAAATAAATAAATATCTCGACATGATATCCGCATAAGGGATGTAACTCGTTCAGATACAATCAAAGAAAGACATATTGATTACTTCCCTTGGTGTGAAAATAGTAAAAAAATAACATGTGTGTCTCTGAGGAAGCGGATACTCTGTCGACGACGTAAAACGTCTATTGCATGTAATTAATGTTTCTCCGAAACCATCCTCACCTGTGTTGTTCAACCGTTAACCTTATCATTTAAATTTTCTGTGGCCAAATGATAAGAATAAAACTGCTCAACAGCACATAAAACCCAACGTTTCATTCTTGGAAGGAAAGTACACTCACTTAAACCCTAAGTGACAGAGCCAAGCAATCAAGCTTTAAACCAAATTTCATCTCAAAACTCATTTTAAAGCACTTTTAACTTCTTTCTATCTTTTTCATAGCGAAACACATATCATATGCCTTACTTTAAAAGACAGAGAAATGTGGAGGTAGGTTTGCGCAATACCTATTTTCTCTATGAGCAAATGAACAGTGGGCTCTTATGGCAAAGTTTCGAAGTTGCTTTATGTTATCAATTTCATAAAGGTTTGCAATTTTAGAGAACAACGCGTAAATTTCTTCTCAATGTCTGTATTAAAACCGTCATTTTCCCAATATCACAATTTCTCGTTGGCAAACTTGTATACTGATATTCAATCTTTAAACCCTTGTTTGCTGATACAAGGAAGAAAGGGGACAGACACTTGTAGAGCTTCGTATTTTAATTGATAAGATTTGTTTTGTCATTTCGTGTGTGTTATAACATGTTCAGAAATCCGAAATATTCCGTTAAGTTCCTTCAAATATGTGCTGATTAATGCAGGGATTTGTTTTGTCAATAACTACTTTATTAATTTATCTTTATTCAATTAATTTCTTAAGCTATTTGCTTAACTGATAAGTAAATCATTTAGACCTTTATGTTCAATTGCTCATATCGAGAATGAAATTCTAAGACTACCAACATTATTCAAAATACTTTGTAGTTTAAATTATTTTGAGTTATTTATTCTCGAGAAAGTGTATAGCATATTCTAAACGCATCAGAAGGTATTAGACCCATATACAAAAAAAAAAAAGGATAGTAACCTTCAGTTTACACCCTTATCTTGTTCCCTTAACCCTTTACCAAACAACTCATTTTCTACTGTCCAAAATTGCAAGAATTTGCAGACGACATTTCAAAATGTGATGAAACTGAAAAATGATCTTCTGAAAGGGCAGAAAACGTTATGGGAAAAGGAAAATTGCTTGTTAAGAGCAATTTCTCCTTTTCCCACAATGTTTTAAGAGTCTTCTGCAACAGACTGGTCAAATGTCGTTATTGTTTAATAAAGGGTTAAAAAAATATGGCTATATGTTATATTGGCTTAATTCTAGATTAACAGAATATGAACTTATCTAAAGGTGTGTTTGTTGCAATCTGTACACGATACCGATTGAACTTTTGAGACTACATGTATTCTAGAACACATAAATCTTACGCAAAGATAAAATAGACGGGCACCTTTTTGACGTGAACTTTCGCGAGATTTGGTGCAAGAGCCCGGATATTAGTTTCGTTCTTAAGGTTTCCCTGATGACAGTTTAGTGGCCCGTCGTTATGACAACCTTCGACGACTTCGCCTGATGTGCCAGTTTAACTTCATCTTTTACATTCGAGTTACATCTAAAATCGCAAGGAATGCTCGGATTAATGAGTGGCGTTCAACTGGTTAGAAAAATCACGTAAAACACTTAAAAATACTACCATTCATCCAATATTAACATCGTGAACATTCAAAATTGAGAATTTATTGGGTTTTATTGTTTCCCAACTTTTCTCGGCTGACCTTGTTTTATCGTTTTATCGCTAATTGTAAACAAACCTAATAGTATTTACTCTTTTAAAAGCGTCAAGTAAACGTGTTACAGTCTCAATTCCTCTGTAAAAGGGAACTTAAAGTACTTTTAATTTTATTTACAAGTATCCAGAACTTTCACAAATCAAGTGTAAATGACCGCAGCAACGGCTTTAAACTTTGATAAAAAGACACATTTTTCAACTGCCTTCTAACCTATAACATAGTCAAAATTCGCTTTAAGCTATACATGTATTTGTATTCTGTTTCTTTAATTGTCGGACCAGCCACAACCGTCCAAATGAAGTAAGCATTTATTATGATGATGCCAACAGTGGATTTGCAAATAAAAGACAAATTCCCTTCGTGACTTCTTTTTTATGTTTCATCTGCATCGGACACGTGCAAGCTCCTTAAGCATCTCAGAAGGTCGACAAAAGTAAAATATATAACATATCAATAACATATCAATAACGTGATCTAATTGGTCCAAAGCATCGTTGCCCGAAACGTTCAAATATATAGTAAATTAACGATTAGCTAATGGACAAATGTGGTCTAATCTGGATCGAAATGCATCACACAAAAACTCAAATGGCGGCCAAAATGAATAACAACAACGCCAACAGCAGATATACAACAACGGCCAGCAATTTGATTGGTCCAAGTTTTCGTTGCGAGGAAAACATACCTCATCAGAGTTTATTTCAACTTGACAATACTGAAGGAGCCTGTCAAAGGGTCGGATGCATGGATAAGGTATCATAGATGTGAGGCTTCGGTGACAAAACATCGTGTGTTTTACATGGACGCGAACCTGCATTGTACATTAAGTGGATGTTTGTGATTTGTGTTTTCCGGACTTGGGTGTTAATTTATGTGTTTGGTTTGACGCATTGCCCAGTGTTTAACTTAATAATAGGTGAACACGTCTGACAGCATTAGAACTCAGAGATTTTATGGAGTAGCCATCAACATTTTCGTTTTTCATTTAGATACATATTTAGATCAATAGATACATTACATTGCTAGAATATCTTTTCTTTTTTATCTTGCCACTTAAAGATTCAAAACAACAGTGAAACGACAGCTTACAAATGTTGAACTTGTAAAGACCTTTACGCACGTGTCGCTCTGTGGATAAACATCTCTTCAAACATCACATGTGGATATCTTCTTTAACGCGAAAACAGACACATGGAAATGAACTCAAAACTGTCTGCACTCCGCATTTGCTTCATGTTTTCTATGGATAAAATTACCAGTGGATTGTCCCATTAAGTCTCTGCATTTTAATGCAACTCTGCATTTCGAATGATTAACCGCTTGTCAAGGTTTTAAGAGGGATGTGATTAGCGACTAGAGACATGAATATATTTTTTTAGAGATAATAGTCACGATTCCACAGCTATGACATAGATTCTTAATTTAAATGTGCATTCTTTTAGATGATAAGATATGTCTAAGACAAGAGACATCGTCATTTCGCTTGTTCCAGTCTTAGCTTTACTTTTTACATATTCAGTAATCTATCGGCATATATCAAATAACCATATACAACATAGGCTGACATAAATTGGATCTCCTTTATGATAACTAGACAGATAATTACTGAAGTTTCAAAAGGACTTTTGAAAACCAAATGTGAGCCACTATTCCACAGCGTAGCCTTGGTTCCATTTCATTTACATTCCAATTTGAAAGGTGCAAATTTGATGAACATTGTCGCTGTTATTTCCGATACGCCGGAGAAAAATTCTTTAAAATGAAGCTTGAAGGAATGTGTTTTCAGGACACTATTTTTATAGGTTTGTGCTAGATAAAATTATTACACTATATGGCAACTACAATTTAATCTTTGTTATTCAAACATCACGTTCGAAACAAAAGGCTATTAATGAAGATAATGACACAGGAGCTTTGACGTTTTTGCAATCAATGCAAATGCAGTCTCTCGGAACCCATGGTTAACCGATTTACTACAGTGGCTCGTTTGATTTTGTTTTTTTATCTTTAAATCGTGATTGTTTCTACTGTTAGCGGCTCTTATACGAGTTTGTCAAATAATGGGGTCATGCATGGCCACGTGGTGTTGAAAACATTCGCATCAATTTCTGCAACATTGGTGGATATAGTACGAAATAACTATATTAAACCTTGATTGGAATACAGTATGTCACTTAAATTCTTAATTTCATAGTGTCTCACAGTGTCGCATCTGCTGAGGAATACTTCAGAAACGATCGAGACTAAATGTGAAAAACTATCATGATTATTATTTTTATATTTTTGAGGATATTATTGTTTTCAATATCTAAGAGAATCTTTGTGTCGTCTGTTGTTGCTTTCAAGTTGGCACAGAGATGTATTCCAGACTAGAAACTTTTCAAGGAATACGATAAGACATTCGTGAGTCATATTTTGAACTTTGTTTCTTTTGCGATCGGAACAATTGAACACACAAGGCAGAAGGAATGTAAGCGTGTAGTGTGGTGCTTTGATACCTATACATAAATATAAGAGTTCTATACGATCAAATATGGACACCCTCTTAAAATTCGTTGGTATTGGGATTTGAATAGCAGTAAAATATAAGAAATATAAAAATATAAACGTAGTGTTATTTGATTGGATAGATAAACACATACCTTAAATGGTTATACAAGCAGACATGAGACACTTTGTGAACTACGTTGCTATGGCGATCGGAACCGTCCTGTTCTACGTCGTCATGAGGCTGGTGAATGCGCTAAAGGTCAAGGACATTATCCCGGTGCTTCACTCCAAGGAGTCCACGCTGACGAAATACCTCGTACGGAAGTGTGGACTGCTAAACCGGCCATTTCAACCGGCGCGTTACCTCCGGAACACATACGTACAGACACTTGTCGGCTACTTCTTCCGTACGGAGGGACAATTCGACCGGGAATATGTGCAGATGCTCGACAAGGGAGTAATCGCACTTGACTGGTACAAGCCAAGCGCAAGCAGACTGAGGCGATGCAGTCCTATCGTCGTGATCTTCCCGCGGTTGACTGGTGATGCAATGAGCGTCGCCAGCATTTGTAAGTTAGCATCGAATAAAGCCTACAGGGCGGTCGTCATTAATAGACGGGGTCACGGTCACAGTCTCCTGACCACGCCCAAACTAACAAGCGCGGGGGACCCGGGAGACGCCCGACAGGCGATCGAGTACATCTTCTACAAGTACCCGTATGTACAGATGGTCGGTGTCGGGTTTGGTGCCGGGTGTGCCACTTTGTTTTCGTACCTCGGAGAGTTTGGATCGTCATCCCTTCTGAAGGCGGCGGTTTGTGTGTCGCCATCTTACGACAACACCGAGAAGCTGTGCGAACAGATCCCGAGATTCTACGAGATTTTGGCGCTGGTTAACCTTAAACGGATGTTGATACGGTATTCAAAAGCCCTACACAAGATCATTGACATAAACGCGGCCATCTTTAAAGCATGGACTCTGAAAGATTTCGATTTTCACGTCTACTGTAAAATGAACGGGATAGCGACGTTCGAAGCGTTCTGGAAGAAGAACGATCCAATGAGAGACGTCGACGATATTGCCGTACCGGTGTTGTGTATAAATAGCACCGACGACCCGGTGTCGATAGTAGATGATATCCCGTTTGATTTGTTCAAGTTTTATCCCAACATGTTGCTGGTCACTCTGGACAAGGGAGGTCACTGTGCATTCCACGAACGATTGTTCGGTAGCTCCTGGGCGGACAAAATGGCGATCGATTTCGCAGAAAATGTTTTGGATTTTATTGCTAATTCTAGATATTGGTATAAGTAATTCATAGATGTTTCTTTCCTTTTCATAGTTTAAGGACGGTAATATCAATGTGTCGTTTGGTATTTAGCTTTTCTTACATGAAAGCCATAGCCTGGAATAGTGTATTTCGCTTGAATGTACAGTTATTTTCTCATTTTCCTGCAGTAATAAATGAAAGGCTATCACGGACTGTTTTGACAAACGGAAGCGTAATCTCAAGTAGTTTTGCAACGTCTGGACTACAAAGAAGTCGTTTAGATTTTTATTGTGAAATCTTTGGTTACATCAAACGAAATTGTGCCATAGAATGACACTTTATCGTATTCGAGCAATCTTCAATGCTGCATGTAAATAGTTATGAAAAAAACAATTGAGGCCAAAACTTAACTTTTTAAACCTGCAAAATATCTGTATGGTTGTATGATACGCACTGACAAAAGCCATTGAAAGCAAAACTAAATAATTAGAGCCTGTATACTGTAAATTAATATGTATCTAAACGTTAAAGCGTTGTAATGGTTTTGAGGTTTAATACACATAGACTGTACAACTTAGAGAACTTATATGCATTGGGGCTTCCTGAATTAGCTATACTTTCAATAGCTATATATATAAAACAGTGTTTCGTAAAACAAAACAAAAACTGTATTGTTTCAGACATTTTCTTTCAAAATGTCTCATATGTGAACAAGAACATTTAAATTAGTTTAGTCCAAATCATTAATTGTTAGTATTGTGTCCAATTATTACGATCAAAGTTGAATTTGACTGGCTAATCGGACAACATTCGACTTTAATAGAAATTGGACGAACCAGTTCAAATCATGAATGAAATAGACACTCAACTGGGCAGGCCATATTTACTTTTAAGACGATGCACTAGCACGCAAGGTTAATTAACTTTAGCCTCAGAAACATGTAATACAAGAAATATAGCCTTTTGTATCGATGTATCTTCGTTAATGTTATGTCGTAAAACAATTTGAATTAAACATACGTATGATCATAAATTTGACAGTGTCAGTGAGTAGTTATTTGCCCTTCCGAAACCCCACTTTAACTATAGATTTGCAAGCCATGGCGCTTTCAATGTTCCCCCATGTACATGAGCATCCATCGATGAAAAATTTAGACCTACAACAAAAATCGAAAAATTATTGTAACAAAAGAAACTTTCCCCAATCAAGTAGCATGGTTGTCGCTTATCAGGAATAACAGTTTGTGAAGTTATCTTTTCATACTCTCGAAATTTCATTAATTATAGTTAGTATACAGTGCCATACATATTCCTACCATTGAATGCTTTATATGAACGACTTGAAAATGACAATGGGAAGCAATAGGTATGTAGTACAATGATTACTTCAATAAGCGTCAAGATAATATTTGAAATGGAGGATGGTAACTCTCGATCATGGCCATCCAAACAATACGATGGCTTTAGCTAAGTTCTTTGTTTCTAAATAGCATGTTACTATGTTATTTGTTTTTTCCTCTCTCTTTCTCTTTCATGTTATGTATATATTTTCCAATTCATAGAATCCATTTGTTGTCATTTGGAAATTCCAGAACATAGATGTTGCATAACTGAGATGAGTGTTCATAGATTAATTTAACTTTTCTAAAAATGAAGGTTAAGAACAGCCTGATTGTGCAAATACAAATGGGTAATGGCCGTTTATAAATTGTGAGTTCTGTTGGCTATTCCCTTTAGCAAATGTTCAATTGGTAATAAAAATATGTTTAGAATTAGTTCCCGACCGGATTCGAAATAGTGGTCAAACATATCTAATATTGCCCTTCAATTTTTATGCGGTTAAAACATAGGAACATAAGAAATGCAATGAATAAGCAATGCTGTAGCATAACCATGTTGAGATCAGCATGTGCTATCCTTAATTATAAACGTTCTGAATTGAGTCAAATATATACAGGCAAAAGTCCGTAATCGATGACAAAAAAACTTTAAGTCGTGTACAAAAGCTTGTCTCTTGACGGTATTCTTCGAGGCTTTATATTGAATGCGAGTTAACAAAAAGACAGATCACCCCTTATTTATTTTGAATTTGTTTTATTTTGGATTATCTCCCATTTTTGTTCATATCTCTTTCCTGTTGAAAGTTAGGTAAGAAAATTCAACTATGAAACTTGTCTTTTCTTGCCAACTAAGTTACCTTCTTTCAGGGAGAGTTGATGGTTTATTATCCTTATTTGTGAATGACAAACTATTTTGAATCATTTAATATCATACCACCTCTAGGGCATTACTAAACTTATAAGTTTGGGGTCCCTCAAAGCATTGGAATAAATCTGATTCTCTAAAGTGTGGCCCCGATATTACATGCGTGAATGCATAGATCATTGACACCATTGTCTTCTTTTTATCATTTTTCTTTTTCATCCTCCTCCCTCTCCTCCCCTCCTTCTCCTCTCCTTCTCCTCTCCTCCTCCATATCCTCTCCTTCTCCTCTCCTCCTCCATCGTCTTCTTCTCCTCCTCCTCCTCCTCCTCCTTTTCCTTCTCCTTCTCTATCTCCTCTCCTTCTCCTCTCCTCCTCCATCGTCTTCCCCTTCTCCTCCTCCTTCTTCTCCTTCTCTTCCTCCTCCTCCTCCTTCCCCGTCACCTTCTTCTTCTCCTTCTCCTTCTTCTTCTCCTCCTTCTTCTTCTTCTTCTTCTTCTTCTTCTTCTTCTTCTTCTTCTTCTTCTTCTTCTTCTTCTTCTTCTTCTTCTTCTTCTTCTTCTTCTTCTTCTTCTTCTGCTTCTTCTTCTTCTTCTTCTTCTTCTTCTTCTTCTTCTTCTTCTTCTTCTTCTTCTTCTTCTTCTTCTTCTTCTTTTCTTCTTCTTCTTCTTCTTCTTCTTCTTCTTCTTCTTCTTCTTCTTCTTCCTTCTTCTTCTTCTCTTCTTCTTCTTTTGCTTCTTCTTCTTCTTCTTCTTCTTCTTCTTCTTCTTCTTCTTCTTCTTCTTCTTCTTCTTCTTCTTCTTCTTCTTCTTCTTCTTCTCTTCTTTTTCTTTTTCTTTTTCTTCTTCTTCTCCTCATTTGTTCTGTTCCTTTTCTTCATCTGATTTGTTCTGTTCCTTTTCTTCATCTTCATCTTTTTCGTTGTCGCCTTCTCCATTTTTTCTTTATTTTCCTCTTCTTCTATTTCCTTTTTTTCTTCATCTTCATCATGATTTTCATCATCGTCGTCGTCTTCTCCTTCCTTCTATCCTCTTCTTCGTCTCTTTTAATTTACCTTTCTTGGAGGAAGTCAGTGCACATGATCTTATGCGCCCACCTTACAGTTACTTAATGTAATTTACTCACAGGTGACTTGGTTATAGGACAAACACTGATCAATACGTGAATCTAGTTCATAAAGGCGCTTACCGGTCTATTGAAATCGATACCACCCCGACACACGATATTGTATTTATTGTATACAAACAGGGTAACACCGCTCGATGTGTTCTATATTTTAACCTCGTTCCACAAATGAGTTGACTTTTTTTTTATGATAAATCTGTTCCAATGTCTTGGAACGATCGCGGTATAAAGAAGAAAATGCTCAACATGAGCAATTTCTTCTTTTTACCGCGGAAGATTTCTTGTACCTTTTATAATATTGTTATGTGAATTTTTCTGCTTTTAATCGTGTTATGCTTGAATGTTTCGGTGAGATGAACGAGTATAAAGTGAAATACTCGAAAAACATTTACATTACGCAACGAAGCGTGTCATCTTTTTTTTCATATTAATTCATCTAGATCACAGGTACGAGTAAGAAAAATCTGTGTTATACTACTCATATATATATACACACGTTTATAAAAAAAATATAGTATAATACACATGGTTTTTTTTCTGTATTTCTTTTCTTTCTTTTTTTTTGTTACTGGCAACTGTGATCTAGATTTGTCTTCAATAAAGAACTCCACAAAAAATAATGCTATTGTAATGTAAACATTCCATGTCAAAAAGTGTTGTGAATATATAGAAAACGAATAAGAAATATTTTGACAATATGGTTGTATTTATTTGCTAAAGTTATAACGGCGTTATCTGAAACGAATGAGCAAAATCTAAATATATCTTTCATACGTGATATAAAGTATAACCTAAACGATATCGATCAATATATCTTAAATGGAAATAAGACGTGACTTTATATTGAAAGATTATGACAATCCTACCCTATGACGAAACGTTTGAGAAGAAAAAATCTTAACCCCAATAGTGCTTCAACCGATTGCATGCTCATGCAAACAGGTTTGCTCCAGGCCAGCCGCCAAGTAAATTCTTGCGGCCTATTCCAACCATTCTTGTAACATCTTTTTAATATCAATCGAAAGGAGTTGATTATCCTCCATATAATCCATGTTCCAAAGTCCTATTTTCACTAATTTTTAGAACATTGACGATTATGGACACGTAAAGCATTCAGCTGGTGGCTTTTTTATCTTTTAAGCCTAAGAATGCTGGGTAAAATTTTGAAAATAGATTTTTGTGCCGTCTGCTTTCAAAACATTCAATATATGTTTAATTTTCATGGGGGAAGATACTCAGAGTAGCAAACAGATAAGATCACAGGCCAGCCGCCAATTAACTTGGCGGTTGGTCTGTGATCTAACCTGATTCCATAAGCATGAAGTCGGTTCCAGCACTACAAGGGTTCATCCGGACGCCCGTCCTGACCCACCCAAAAGGTGACCGAGTAAAATAACCCCTTGGTGACCCCCGGGTAGTTGCTGCTGACTACTAACCCATAACAAAACACCGCTGGTCGGGTTATTGGAGATATATTTTAGGACATGACCAGAATAGAATAGAACTGTTAAAGCGGGTAGTGTACGCAATAAAACAGCGCAAAAGCACCTGTATTGGCGATCGGCGACTTTCGCAATGGCCAAATTTGATGCATGGTTTTATGGGTTTTTTTTCAACATCCTTTTCTTCAGTTATGTAACGACCATGTGTATTGCAAACGTATTTAGTGGTTCGGATATGGAGGGACTTTTTATCTTAAGCAGATCACAGTAAAAGGAAGAGAGAAATGCTCAATATTATTGAAGATTTATTCCAACAAGTTATGGCAAGGACACATGGATAGACACACTAACTGCTGTTATCTATGACGGATGAGAAAGTTCCATAAAAGAGCAAAATTTACTTACACTTCCGCCAGCATTGACTGTGGATCCCGATCAGCCGTTTTCTCAGTCAGTGTATATCAGCAGTCGGTATACAAATACAGTTTAACAGTTTAGACTGAACATCACCCGATAGCAACGTATCCACGCAGTGTTTTAGATGCACTGTTAACTACTGGGTTCCTTTCCTATACTTATAAAAGCTTACTTCTAAACATTTGAAAGCGCTACTCTATATTAAGGGACTGCTTTGATATCTATGATATCTGAACCATCACATGAACCTTTGTATACAGTGTTTTATTGTTTATTTTTGTTGCTGTTGTTGTTGTTGTTGTTCTACATACAGGTGTTTGTGTGACGAGAAACTGTTTTGTTAAGTTAATAAAGAATTCTTGATCTTGAGCTTGATGTTACACTTTAGATTTGATGATGCGGGATAGATGCTCTGGGTGCAGTTATAAACTACACGGAACTACAGCAGCACCATTTAACATGTGATACGGGTTGAAATATATCTCTGCTCTACTGGCAGCATTTGTGTCGTATTGCGAGGATCGGGCTATAAGCATTAAGATAGAAACATCGATGCACATGTTAAACCCCGATATCGTTATACATAGGTCGTTGCCGGAACAATTCCGGCACCGACCGTTGAATACCGCGAACGACCAAAGTAATCCCACGAAAGGAAGAGTTTCAAGATGGCGGATTGTGGGTAATCTACCTTAATGGACAGTATTTACTGCCCATGATGGCTGAGTCAGGTTCGATGAAACGATCGTTATTCTATTTGTCGAGCTAGAAACAACACCTCCTGAATATCCAAATCCCCTAATTAGATGCACGGTGTTTAACTAAAGCGTTTAGGGCATTTTAGCGCTCAAACCTCACGACTTCAAGGATCTAAGATTGACTATCCCAAAGATTGAAACGTGACGATGTACATGCGCTGTTTAACAAAAACTACAGCAAAGACAGCAGTCCCCGATCTGGAACTGTGGATAGCACATTCGTCTAAAGGTAGCCTTATGCCAGACATTTTGCCGTAAAATCGTATAAATCAAATACATTCAGTTATATTTTCATTTCGTTCTATCAATTTTTCAAAATATTGCGATGCTCGGCTGAATGAAGGAAGACAACTTAGCTATTTGCCAACGAGGTTCAGTCAAGACGGAAAGAACCTTCAGTTGTTAGGTCTAATTTTTAACCATTTGGCCACTAATGGATTTAATTTATACTTCTTAAATAGTATTATTGGTTATATAAGTCTATTCATTATATTGTTAAATCAGTTTATATATACAGAAGTGCTCTGCAATCTACAACTACAGTGGTAATGTTCCCGATCAAAGGCATTTTCAGACTGACGTCCATAAACGGGCAGCACATTCTGTATGAGCGTTACTCATTTATATTGGTTTTTGACATCTATGGCAGATCGATTACAGCATCATACCGCCACAAATCACAAGCAAAAATAGCCACCCCAAGGGCGACTGTGGTGATAAAGTAGTGCGTCGGCCCCTTGTACCGAGGGTCCCGGGTTCGATCCCAATTAGGCGATGTAAAAACTAGCCCTAAAATCGGTGCAAGTAATTGTTTTTTAATTGTAATTGTATCCGGGAAGCAGTCAACGAGAGTGAAAATAAGTTTTAACCTATTGAGGCAACCATTTCTTCATACAGCAACTATATTTACATAATACATCACATTACTGCATCCTATGCAGACGACTTTGGCAACAACTGCGACAATAGAATAACTTGCACCTTATAAAGTTAAAGAAATGGGATATAGAATACCCCGATGACAGCAATGACAGCATTTGAGAGGCAGTCCCCCACTTACTTACGGAGTTCCGATGGTTCTACCAAGTTTGACCAGCCCTTATCGACAGTTGAGTAGTGGGGGAGGTGGGGGGGGGGGCTTCCCCAATCATATAAGAGGTTTGGTATTGCAACATAACGGACATAATATTGACACGATTTCAAATCCCATATATGAATAAATAAAAACAACAGTCATAAATGACCTATATTACTTAATGTGTTTTCTAAGGTGTTATTGTCAACGTGAAGTGGAACTGAATACCTCACCCACCCGTCGCTTTGATTCCTATTTGACCTTTCTAATCCGCCTTTCAGTTTTGAAATTATACTGGTTAATCTCCATGATACTATGCATGGAATAAGTTGTTACGTTTAACTAACCATTCTTCTGTTTCAAGTGGATTAATCTCTAAAACGTAGGTGATAACAGGTAAATTATATATGCATATGCATACACACCTTTGATCACATTTTATTGTCTATTAGGCATTTCCTAGATAGTATGATGAGACCAATCGGGTCATTTGATAGATATTGCTTCATCATCAAATGGTTTTTCGAATGATGGGTTTAGCCCGAGCTTTTAAATAGTTCATTTACAATATGACTCCGTCTTAACCCATAACCCAAAAAATAACGACATTTTACTACTCTGTTGCAGACGACCATGGAAAACAATGTGGGAAAAGGAGCAGTTGCTCGTAACTAGCAATTTCTCCTTTTGGCACAATGTTTTCTGCCCTATCAGAAGAGTATGTTTCAATTTCATCACATTTTCAATTGTCGTCTGCTAACTCTTTCAATATTGGACAGTCAAAAATTTGGCGTTTGGCAAAGGGTTAAACAGATAATACATTTTCGTACTGGCCAGTTTTAAAAGCAAGATGGAAATGTTATAAAGCGCAAAGGTTCTAACCCACAAGTCTCTAACATATTACTCCATAATAACTCACTTTACCGCATTTGCAGCATTCAACTTTAGACAACCACCGTTATCAAAAGACCAAGGGTCCGTTTTACTAAACAAGTTACGGAAAATATTTGCGTAAGTCATAATTAATGGACGTGGATAGTATCTTTAATGAAAGTACAATATTGCAATGTGACACGTCATTGGAAGCGTCTCGGAGAGACGATTCCAATGATGTGTTACTTTGCAATATTGCTTGGCCAAATATTGAAATAAAAGGACTTGTTGTTTTAGACTTACGCAAATCTTAAGTGTAAACTGTTTAGTAAAACGGTACCCAAGTGTTTATAATGATCACCTCGTATATAACCTCGAAGCTGTCTAATATACCATGCTGTTTTGACGTTTGATACAAAAGTACCACAATCTCAGTATAAACCGATATTTATTAGAATTTCATTGTTGATCCACGTTCCCCAGGATTGGAGTTTGTGAGTGGTTCAAATTGAAGGCAATAGCAGACGACAAAAACATGAAAATTGAAAGTTTATATGTGTTATTATATAGAAATCAATGTGCCACAATGATAGATTTCTCATCATGAGCATGGGGCTTTTTCGTCGTAGTGGTTTCTTAGTTCATTTGCAAAAGGTGCATCAAAGCGGGTTTTCATGGAGTATAGGCCAATGATTATATTCCAGATAGAATGGACACAAGTACATTTTTAATTACCAAGCACGTTAATATATGGGATGTTCTACGCCCTAGTAGTCAGATAACTGAGCCAAACATCATACGTCTCATCGTTGCATTCAAACCATGGTCGCTTCAGTTTAGGATTTCATGAGAGTTAGTTCCCCCGTTATCATTATGTATTATTAGGATTTTACATCACTTCAACCGTATTTCAGGTTTGTCGCGATGCCCGATTCGTAACTGTGAAGGAAGACCCCTAGCTCGCGAGGTGAAATATCGACATTCCCTTAGTCAATCGGGAACCTGCAGCATTTTAATATCCAAATGCAGTCACATGGATTTAAACCCCCCTGTTATCAAGCATAAATCAGATTGGTCTTACAAGTTTTGCCAGACCTTAGGATGAATTAAAATTTGGGTCTCTCTATTGTCATTGATGATGAATGGGTGTCGCAATACGATGTAAGTGAACATCTGTTGATGCGATATGAGACCCCGACGATATAAACATTTAGCATGCAATTTTTGCTTGCTCAAGCTCATTAATTGAGCATTCCCATTCCATCAAATAAACGAAAGCAAACCGTTTGCACCAATTGATATAAGAAGTTTTATGAAAAAGGTTAGTCTCAATAATGATCCGTGAACGAAGCTTTTTTCGTCATTTGGACATTTATCGTGCTTCGCTACGTCTCAAGTCCAACGTGATTTTTATGTTACAAAATTTCGAACGACCGACTCAGTGCTTTTAACTTGCGATTTTTTTGTGTTCAAGTGGACCAAAAAATAAACGGAAACTTGAAATACATACATAAATCATTTATGAATCGTCTCAGCCCACACAAGTATCCAGTACACCTCTTATATGCGAGTTATCTATCAAGAAACATCGACGATGCCCAAAAATAAACAATCGCCGTCCATGTTGTTTACCACCGGCCGCGAGATTCCCACGAATATCTTGTGGGTCAAAGGTCATCGCATTATGTATACAGTTTGGGATTAAGTACGCGTCTTTCTCCTAAAGTCGAGTTGTACTAAGTTGAGCTCTCTTCACATACAGATTCGGAGAAGATATGCTTGGATAAGATGTCTTTTGCAAACCAGCATTTGAAGCATAGTCTGTTATGGTTTTTCTAAAATAACATCACTGTTTTTGTTATCTATTAATTCGCTTATTTTGTTTAAGTAGGCCTATTACGTAATTGTAGTGTTACCAAAAATAAAAAAAATATATATGCTTTTTTTCAAAATGAACGGAAATCATTTCATGTTTTGTTTTGAATCGAATCTAACAGAAATAAGGATCATTCAACCCTTTCCCAAAGAACAAATTTTCGACTGTTCCAAATAGAAAGAGTTTGCAGACGACATTTCAAAATGAGATGAAATTGGAAAATAATCTTCTGATAGGGCAGAAATTATTGTGGGAAAAGGACAAACTGCTCTTCACAATGAATAGCTCCTTTTCCAACAATGTTTTGCACAGTATCTGCAACAAACTGGTCAAATGTCGTTATTGTTTGGGAAAGGGTTAAAAGTTCAATTTATAAAATTGTGATTGGAGCGATATTTACGCCTAGCGTAAAACACCTGACGTCGGACCGATAAAACTTGTAGTTGATTTCCTTGAAACTATAACAAACTATTTCCTTCACCTGTGTTGGATCGGTGATGTTCACTCCTATGAACACCAAACATATACTTACTGCAACTAGTGTTTAAAAAGTTACTAATGAAGTATTACGTTATGTGTTCATCGGGTACATGCTATCAGCGACCTGCATGTGAAAACCGCATAACCAGAGCCTATCTATCACGTATCTACACAGTAGATTTAATGTCAAAGAAATAAAACAACACATTTTGACATGATGAATATTTTACTTAACACCTTCATAACAATATGTCGTTGCACAGTGTATATAGTGCTTGAAGAAGGGGTGGGGATAAATAGTTCAAGCTTATTATCATCAATCCTTTACCAGCCAACAAGAGGAATCTGTGTTTTTTTTTGCAGACGACGTTATATACATGTGTCGTAAACCTCGCCTCGTGTAGCGAGTTTTACCGGGTTCGCTCTGGATCAAAATTGTCTAACTCCGGTTAAACAATTAGTTAGTCAGGATCACACCACTAGCTTTTAAATTAAATGACAATTAAGGTAGCTAGAGCCTAACAAGCAAAATAGCAAAATCTTAAAAGGAAATAATAAAGATTTTAATCCCTTAAAGTTACAAAGTCAAGTTATTAAACCAAAATGAAACAAAGTGCTTTTCTCACAATGTTTTAAGTTCGGACATAAAGCGTTCAATAAAGTTCAATCAAATTATAAAGGATAAATTCACAAAGTCAAAAAGATTAACTCTGTCCAAGCCTATCCATTATCATCAATTCCTCATCAGACACCATGAACAAGGAGGATCTGGGTTTTTTGCAGACGACGTTATACGCATGCAATATTGGTATAAGATATAAGGAGCAAGTAGTGCGCTGTGTTTCAAATGATATCAGTTCTACAATTCATTCAAATTACGAACCTATAATGTCAACCTATTTACCAAATGTAGGACCTTTATACATGTACTTGAATCAGGCTTCTGTACCGAAATGAAATGTTGCTCATAAGAAGCGAATTTTCAATTAGTCACATTCTCCTTTTAATTAAGAACTGTAATCTGTTGTTACAACAATTTGTTCCGCCTGTTGATCGCTGAAATTTGGACTTCTAACAGGTGTTCAATGGAAGTATTCTTTTGGAAAAACTGCTCTTTTACAGAACGTTTCTTCCCTGTGCATTCATATAACCTCCTACAAATACTACAACGAGTACATGCAGTGCATTCACAAATGGGACAATCCTTTTCAAAACAATAATTTGAACTCTGTATTTCACACTTGTCCATTCGATGCGTTAGCAATTGACTTAAATCTTTCTCTCCACAAGATCTCTCATATAGTCGTCTGTGATTGATTTCATAAGGGATCTTCCATATGGAAACAGAATTCTGTCCTACACGTCCACTACGCCTAACGTCTTGCCAGTACGAAAGTACACTTTTGGAAGCCCTCAATGAACGATCACTTCAATATCGGGTACGTTGACCCCAATTACCTACAGAACACGAATGGAAGAGACAGGCAAACAGAATTCCTTTATTATCCATTTTTTGTTTCTTTCTTAGTCCTAGAACTGTGAAACATTTCCACGATCCTTCCCCTTGTGGCCTTAATACTGTCGTTGTATACTTGAATCGACAAACACCTTTCAAAGGAGGTCACACTTACCCAATTTGTCACTCGAGGCAAACCATCCAAAACAAAGAAGACCAAAGGTATTTCAATTTGTGTCAGTATGACAATCAAAGACCATCACATTTGAGTATTAAGTAAGAGAGAACAAATTTTGCCGAAAATAAGAAAATTAACGTCGAAACAAGTTTCACGGCATAATTGACCAAGTGCCATCGGCGTAATAGAGCAAAATTGACAGGTTAGTCTGATCAGAGACATAGATGTTATGATTGTAATCTATGTCTCTGGTCTGATAAAAATATTATCTCCATTTAAGTTTTTATTGAAATATAACGGAATACTATCATAATATATCAAGTTAACTTACAAAAGATTAATATGAGGGGGAAAATGTCCGCCCTCGATCTACATTACAGTGAGGGGACAAATGTGCGCCTAAACCCATTACTAAACAATAACCAAATTTACAGGTTTGTTGCAGACGACTCTAGAGAACATTGTGGAACATGGATAAATTGTTCTTAATGAGCAATTCATCCTTTTCCCACAATGTTTTCTACATAATAGGAAGATCATTTCCAATAACATCACATTTTGAAATGTCGTCTGCAATCCCTTTCAATTTGGGACGGTTGAACATTTAACGTTCGGTAAAGAGTTATACAAAAATGGGGGCAAATGCTCGTATGTTCAACTTCCCGTATATCATTTCGCAAGTTTTAGCCAATGCGTTGAACTAAGTCTGCAAGAAGCGCAATTTAACTTTCCATGTATTTGGTTTCAATTAGGAAAAATGACGGCCTCAACTTTGTCTGGACTTCCCATTTTTAAAACAATATAGTTAACAACCGTCGAATTCCATAAATAAATCCATCGTTTCAAAAAAAGTAACAAAAACATAAATAATCAGATGATGAAAATACTGAGGGAATTATTTTAGTCGAAGTACAGTATCGAGTGCTCACAAATATTGTACTCCCGCCAAACGCGTACAACGTTACTAACAGTGAACATGTGTAAATTGAGTGTTGACCTGTTTATCGGACCGTGTAACATAACCCAGAGCGAGACTTAGCATCCGGATGTTTCGGACTTTTACCTCAACGTTTGAAAGCACGTTTTATGTGTGTGATTTAAATCAAAGTTTTGGATATTTATACAAAAGTGACACTTTTGAGACTTCACACATCGACAGATAAAAGGTTAATCTCCAAATCGGTATGTTTGATTTCATAATCCATTGCATATTTATGGAATGATAGGTGGTCAAACATGCGCAGAAAATCTGTGCGCAAAAATCTAACGTAAAAATCACGATTGACTCTGGACTCGAAGGCGTCAGTCAAAATAGCAATAGCCTTCGAGACCAGTTATCTGGACTAGAAAAAGGTATACTTTTCAAATGTTTTTTCTCTCTTTTTATTATACCATGAGACGCACACTGTACTTATGGGTGGGGTCGAATCCACTTATGAGTTGAATCTTATAAAGCCCTCGTTTGCAGCCTCGGAAACCAATCTCATTTTTTTTAAAGTGTTACTTTTTCAATCCAATGGTTGTTAGTTGTACACACGTTTACCGATACAGGTGAGGTTAAGGGTCGGTCCGCCAATACTTTTTATACCTTATACATACATGACTTGCTTTTGGATGTTCGATCGTTTTAAAAATATTCGTTTAGCGGAATTCCTCAAGTCTATTTATAAATCGCGCCATACCCTCACGCCATACACGGCAAGCGGTTTGTAAGCGGCTTTAATGGACGAACTCTCAACACGTTATAGTTAATATTTATCGATTATACCTGTTATTTCTCAGTGAAGGTGTTGGACTTAGTGTAAAATTATTGTATTTAAGTTTGGATCAACACACATTTAAGGTAAATACTTTTGTTTTAATTTGGCTGCTATAGATAATGGTTTTGCTATTAGTTACGTGTACACATTGCATTAGTAGTACCCGGCGTGTTGTACATGTATGGGCTGGTTCCCGTGCTGTTTGATTTGATGGGTTTTGAAGGAATTCCCTTGCGCTGCAAGTCGTTTGGTGCAAATAGGTAGATTGAATAGCATGGTATTTAAGTAAGATATTCATTAACACGTACTCGCACTAGATTTAAGCACGTCGACAAGCAATGCATAGTACTCTAATGGTAGGACTGACAACGCCCTTGACACATACTGATATATAACACATGTCATTACTAAAGACATCAGCTACTTTCTCGTCAATAGTAGGTGGAATGGTATGTTGTTGTAGAAACTAATGTACTGATACATGACACTTTCTTGTATAGGGTAATACTATTTTGCATTGTATTGATTATAATAAGACTTTATTGGGCTGACTGTATTCGGTCTTTATTGTATTGGCGTGTATGACATTAAACGGATTTGATTTGATACATCTACATGGCATAAACTGATGTAACAATTCGTTGTATACACAGATATAATACTTTTGGACATTGTATAAAACGATGTACACGTTATTGTAAAGAATGGTATGAAACACTTAATGATACTGACTGATACGATACTTCATTGTTTATATACTGATGACATACTAAATAGTATGGACTGATACGATACTTCATTGTTTATATACTGATGACATACTGAATTGTTTTGACTGATACGATACTTCATTATGTATATACTTATGACATACTTCTTGGTATTGACTGATACGATTCTTAATTGTGCATATACTGATGACATACTGAATTGTTTGGACTGATACGATACTTTATTGTTTATATACTGATCACATACTTCTTGGTATTGACTGATACGATACTTCATTGTATATAAACTGATGACATACTTAATGGTTTGGACTGCTACGATACTTTATTGTATAGACTAGTCAAACACTCAATGGTTTGGACTAATACGGTACTATTTTGTATAAACTGATTAAACACTTGGCGGTATGGACTGATACGATACTTATTTATATAGACTGGTCAAAAACTTATTGGTTTTGACTGATACAGTACTTTATTGTATAGACAAAGCTAGATATAGATATTGTATATTGTGGGTCCCAGGTTCGAACACCGCTAGCGTCGAGGTGACAATACCGTGACTAGCCCAAAATCGGCGCGAGTACTGGATTATTATCCGGGAAGCAGCCATCAATGTTAGATTTAATCAACTTCATTATTCAGTCTCAATGGATATGAAAATACATAGGGTTACACTACATTACTTAGATTACAGCACGGTGGGCATTTAACACATTCACAGAATCATTATTTTCACTCAAGTAAGATTTTTAAACCCAGTCCTCTTACAGTGTGTTTTTCCGTTACTTTGGTCTGAGCCGGCGGACAAACGGAGCACGACAAGGGGTCATCGATAAAAGTTAAAGTTTTATACGTATCCGCAAGACATCTGGGCTTTTTGCGAGAAAAGTTGGAACCATAGAAAGGCTACCAGGAATATTTCGTTATAGAAAATAAACTAACATACATGTACACCGGGTTTATAGGTTATCTAAGATTACTGGCTTTTGAGGTCGATATCGATCCCACAATGTGTATAAAAAGTTACAAAATCAATCAGAGGCCAGACTTATTGAGCTAACAGATAGTGTTGACTCAACCAATCGTAATGTTATTTATAATCTAATGTTCACCCATATCCTCGTATTCTAAAAGGTAAAAACGAAATCCATCTATAAAAGACGATTGTAAAGGATGAAAGCTTAATGATCGCTATTGCTTTGTAACGAAGTCGAAAACCATTGCAACGAATTGAGAAATAGCTCTTTACGCGCAATTCTTCTTTCGTTCACAGTCGACTCTTAATTATTTTCCGGCATGTCTGCCTAAAGTTTCAAGTTTAGTTTATTCGTAAATGAATAAAACCCGTGTGTCTATTTCAATGGGGTGAAAAGAGGAAACTACAAAGTAGAAACTGTCCGTCATTTATTTGCCGGAAAGCACACATGATAAGTGCAATGTTCGATCTCTTTGCGAGTATTGATTCATAGTTCGGCATGGCGCCTCAATTCTTGCATCAAGGTCAACGTTAGGTGAATCTGTCCCCGCTATACCAATATATAATCGTCAAACAAATGGTCGATCTAGTGATTCAAAACAAACTGGCCTATATAACGAAACGTTTATTGCTAGCTTATTGAAATGCATGTTTATTGAGGGCATTATCTAGCATTCTAGATACACGTGTTAGATAAACTCATTCGGTAGATGCTAAATCAACGTCAGAACCTTTCATCTGGAAATGAACCATTTCTTAGATTATGGAGTGTAAAGATTTTGATAATCAATGTCAAACTCGGAAGTCTAGGCATCTGTATGAACAGTGATGTGTTTATTCGCGATGTTTCTAATCTAGAATCTTTGAAGAGCTATACTTATAATGTTTTCTTCACTATCAGAAGACTACTTTGCCATTTCATCGCATTTTGAAATGTCGTCTGCAAACTCTTTCAATTTCGGACAGTCGAAAATTGCGTTTGGTAAAGAGTTAACATGACATTTTGAAAGGGGGGTTAGTCGTTTTGAATGTATGTCAAACACTTTATATTATTATCTCCCTTATGTAAGGTACATGGATAATGTAGCACACCTGTACACTCTGCCACTATATAATAAGTGCACAATTTCACTATGTACTGTATGGCTTTATTGTATCGAATAAATCTTTCCTGTGTTGGCTGGTACGACACCTTGTTGGGAACCAACAAGACAAAAGTTGGTTACGAACTGGTTTGATTACGATTTTGACATAGACAGAGACATAGATCTATGTCTCTGGTTACATCTGTCAGTTTTTTACGTATAGATATATTTTGCCAGTACCTTTTTTGTAATGATTGAGCCATAGAAATCCATCATCTAAAATTGAAAAAATGCTGTATTCAGATTTCGATTCAAAATTTATAATGAAAAAAATGTTATCCTTCCAGATCTGGAAGGATTTTTTCTGTGATAGCAGAGAGCTCCTAACCAAATGAAAAGGGAGGTCACTGCGAAGGAGAATGCAATTTCACCTGTCAATCGCTTAACCCTTTACCAAACGCAAAACTTTGCGACTGTCCCAATCTGAAAGACTTTGCAGACGTCATTTCAAAATGTGATGAAATTGAAAAAGGTCTTCTGATATGGCAGAAAACATTGTGGGAAAAGGAGAAATTGCTCGTCAAGAGCAATTTCTCATTTTCCCACAATGGTTTTCAGAGTCTTTTGCAACAAACAGGTCAAATGCCGTTATTGTTTGGTATTGGGTTAAAAGATCGTATACTAAGCCAGTTTAGGATCCTGTTTCTATGTAAGTTGGTCCATGGACAGCAGTTATACCCACAGATAATGTGGCTCAAGTTTGTGAATTCACAAAATTGGATTTTCTAATGTTGCAATATGGAGGGTGGTATCTAAAACCTGATTTACCAAATCACACATGAAAAGTCAGAGACGTGCGGCTCGTCATATATTTCTCAAATGCAACAAAGGAATACCTATGAAGAGCCAACAACATAGCTAATTCGAATAAAGATGTGTAGATAAACAGTCAGGAAGCATTTTCAATATAAAATATGAGCCCATTTTAAACCTGAACTACTTTATGGTGCTACGACCCGGAAGTGACCGGGACACGTGCGTAGCGATTCATAAATTTGCAAAAGATAACGATGTTTTAGAGCAATTTGTCTTCATCAAGATAAGGTGAAACGTATCTGACGCTGTTAACAATTATAACATATCGAGCAGGGCATTGTTAATTGTTGTTGTAGTGTTTGGCTCTTTAGATTATTTTGTTCTAATCATTCTTTGGTTTATTTAACGAACCATGCTTTCAATTGAAAGTCTTTTAAGGTAAAGGTAGTGTGCAATGATGCCTAAGTCTTTATACATTATCTAAAAGGTAAGGTGCTTTTGAGACCCAATTTTACAAATACTGCTGCTTACCTATGAGTGATTCAAATATTAACTCTTGTTAACAAAATATCCCTTTCAATGGGTTTACTGTATCTCCATCATAAATGCCTGATAACTCCTCCACAAGATTATGAAAGGGGGTGATAAATCTATTGTTAATCTAGTTTCGTGTAAATATATCGCTCGTTGATGTAATTTAATTTCTAGATGAATTTTATTCTTAAACCAGTTTAATCTTCAGTCTGTAAGATAGTCTTCCAATATAAGACATAATGGATAAAGGTATTGGGTCTTTGCAAAAAACACACATAAATATCGTAAATGTAGGCGTTACCTTTAAGGACATTTTCTACAGTTTTATAAGAAAATAATCCTTTCATAGAATTTACTAAATTTTTGATATTTGATATTTAAAATTTTATAGTGAATTCAAAAATGAAAAGAAAAATGCAGGACGACGAGTTAGTTTTTTTTTTGTAAAATGACAATTTTCATAGTTACCGTTTGGGACAAAAATGCCAAAATGACCATAACGTCCTCAATAGTAATAAAATGATTCATGGAGATTTATTAACACAAAAACCATGAATTCATACATTTAATAGTTTACAATTCAATTTTATTTTAAATCATTACAATCTGATTTTTTTTTGTAATTCTAATCAGTTTTTCAAAATTTTATATTCGACAAACAGCAATGAAAATTGATAAGTGTTTTATGAATAAATGAAGATATTTAAAAATTATTTTCATAGAATTCTCTTATTTTTCAGTATGTGAAGTAGAATTTAATCTTGAAATACAAAATGCAAAAAGAGGATATGTTGACGAGGTAGTTTTCTGTAAAATGACAGTTTCCATGGTAACCGTATATGAAAAACAATTATAAAAACGACTAAAATAACATGAAACTTGAAAAAAAAAGACGGGGGGGCTTAATTTGCATGAGATATGCATAATAATGTTAATAGCCTTTCATAGTTTTATGGATAATATGATTATTTATTGAAAAAATGGCATACAGTAAATTATGAGATATGCATAATAATGTTAATAGCCTTTCATAGTTTTATGGATAATATGATTATTTATTGAAAAAATGGCATACAGTAAATTTCATTCGAATAAAAACGTTTATCCGACTTCCATGCAAGTACATTTTCGGTAACAGATTATTATCTCGCTTGGGTGCGCAGATGAAGTGCACAGAAAAAAACTACCTAGAAAGTCCTTAAGTCAACAAATGAACGTAAGCATGAATGCTTTTATCTGGTATCCCTCTTACAATTTCGCGCCTTTCAAGGGAGATCAATCATGCGTGGTACATTTCGTACTCAGTACAGTATACTCTCCCTTGAATTAAAAAACCTAATGTCTTGTGCATAGCCGTTAGACTACAGAACTTGAACTCACGCTGTGTCTCCGCATATGTTCAAATCCCGGTAACACTATTTCGATTGTCATAAGTATAGTCTCTCGGTCTTCCCCATCATAATCCCCCTACCCCCCCACCCCCATCATTAAGAGCTTGAAGTTACAACATAACGGATATACCATTGCTTTTGATTAATATCGCCAGTAGAATGTTAGTTAAAGCCATTCTTCCGTGTTTTATCTTGTGTTTAACCCATTGTACCACCGAAATCTAATGTTCTCGAATAGGGTGTTTTCTGCATGGATTTGTATAAAAAATCTGGTAATGATTTTATGTCACTCTCATTCAAACCGATTGATATTCTTCTAAATTGATTTTGTCAGCATAAGCTATTACGAAAAGAGGAATGTACACTTTGTCAGCATCTCTTTTCATTCCACACAATGTTTAATATGGGAACACTTCTTCATTATACATAAGATGGTGGGGGCCTGTGTTGGTGGGCCCAGTGGTTAAGGTAGCGGACAAAGAACTCGGGCCGAGGTTTCGAGCCCTATCGACAACTCTGGTTTCGTGGGAGTGACCCTTGGTAAGTCACTTAAGAGCTTTAGCCTAGTACTGTCTGGTCCAGGAAAGCCTTTATATAACTGATAAAAAATGTTTATACGGTGTTTAACAACAATTAAGAAATACTATAAAATGTATACTAAATTAATATGCTTTGGATGCATACAAACGAGAAAGCACAATCTGTATCTGACAGTATTCGTTATTGACTCATATTTGTGATATCTCTATGTCTTGTTTATAAAATGAAATCTGATCTTTTATATTTCATCAATAAAACTGTTATGTAACAAAAAAAAATAATGAAAAAAAGGATAAAAGAAAGAACAATTACCGTGGACATAAGAGAAACTGCTCATAATGAACAATTCCTCCTTCGATCACGATGATTTCTTTTCTTTTTTACGCAATAGACATTCGTAGGTGTAAGCATGATATACTTCTAATACCCGAAATTGTCTCGTTCAACCTTTTTTATGTAACTGCTTACATCGATTTTATTTGATATAACCTTTATATGAATGCATGATATAAATTCCTCCTAATTATGTTAAAAGAACTTTGTAAACCACATAACTAAATAAAAAAAAAGTATTCGTTATCATTCTATTGGTAGAGTTGAAGTATAAGAGCAATTGACGCTTAGAATATACTGCATACGTTTAAAAACAACATTCCCTCTAATCTTAATATTGTGAAAAAAATAATGCTGTAAAGTGAAACGTATTTGAAATGAAATACTCTCTTCAAGACGTCTCCATTGACGTGTCACATAGCAATAATAGACACTTCGTTTTGTCAGAGACATAGATAACAGAGATTGGCAACTCCGGAATAATCGCCAAACTCTCGCGTGCCGCGAGGTTCTGCGAGATAAGGAAAGTGCGTACCTGTTTATCCGTTGCCACGGGAGTTGTCAAGCGAAATTGATACTTCTTTATTATAGTAAAATAGCCATGTTTTGGTTATCTGATTGGTTATCTGAAACAACTTCTGGACATTTTGTTTTATTTTCATTTTATTAAATTGATTTTATGTTAAAAACAAAACAAAAAGTTCCAGTAGGCCTTCTTTTTCAATGACAGTCTTGATTACCATGCAATTCAGAATTGTACTAATAACGACAATGTCTTTCAAGCAAAGGTTTGAAATATATTTTGTAATAAATCAAGTGACTCTATTTTGTTGCAGTTAATAACCAAAGCATGAACTTTCCACTAAGACATGATAGTTTTTGTCAATATTAAAAGATTGCTTTCTCACTTCATTTCATTTATTCTGTGTCGCAAAATTGTCGCTAATTTTGTCCAAAAAAAAACACATACATCATGACAATATTTCAAGCCAAATGTTTCAATTTAAGAATATTAAAAGTATTTTATGATGTTAAAATGCATGTGATGAGAATTTTTGTAAAGGTGGTTTTAGTTAACGAAAGGACACGTAAGAAAAAACTGACGTGCTAGGTTTTTCCATACACCTTTTACCGCAGATTCCTCTAATATTGATTGCAAATCAATTAGTACATAATTATTCTAAAACACGTAAGGGTCTGGTCTTATCATGATGCTGACCGAAATGATTTTAGAAAAAAGAAATGTGAGCATTTTGAATGTTAAGCTAAAGCAAATAGTGTGTCTTGCACCTTCGTTTTTATTATCATTTCTCAACGAGAAATTAAGTCAAAGCACACTACTTTTAAAACCAGACAGACGCTTTAAACAGAACAAATCCTCCCTATTTTGTTTTCGGGACCTTTAGGTCATTAAATTTAAATGAGGTGTCAGAGAGTGGACACAGGGTTAGCGCCACACGCTCCTTGTGTAATCGCCCTAGCATCAAGAGGTTTTATGACATCAAACTACATATTTTATGGGGTGGCAATTTACAATCATAGCCTGTATTGTCCACTACCGTGATTGACTCTATCACCCTTCGTTCTTTTGCAAGCGATCGGAATTAAGAAGTATGATGAAAAAGGAAATATCGTGGTGTTTCTGATTAAGAAGATCTATCCATTCCTTTTGTCCATTAATTGAATGGATTTTCTTCTTCTTCATATAGGAATATCACTTTGAAAATACGGGAAACTATAGAACTTAGCATTTAATACGGGATCAATTCAAACTCATTCAGACGCTTTCAGAAATAACACCTTTGATAAAATCCAAGTCACACAATTTACGTTTTAATTGATGCAAAAATGAAAGATTTTGATTGAAAATAAAATGGCTGAAATCATGATTATGCTTGTGTGGTAAAGTAAACCTGGTATAACTTCGTTATAAACTCGACAATCACCATAAAAAAGCGGGTTATCATAAAACAAAAATAACACTTCAGGAAAATGTTAAGTATGATATGATCCAGTGCATAGTTTTTTAGTTTTACTTGCTACAACTTTGTTATATTTTGGTTGGAAATCTGAACTCATTAACTCATTAAGGTAGTAAATGGGACATATTTAGTACGCAATAACTTCTAAATGACAAAGAATAACAGACTGAAAATTTGGAAATACACAAAATCATATTAACCCATTAAAATGGACATAAATTAGAAATGTTTGAATAAATCCTCTGTTAAAACATTTTACTTTGTACAAGTATGAAATATTTTCGTTGAAAATAAAATGGCCGAAATCACGATCATGCTTGTGTGGTTAAGTAAACCTGGTATAACTTCGTTATGGAAGCGAAGATTACTTTAAAAATGTGGGCAACCATAAAACAAAAATAACACTTCAGGAAAATGTCAAGTATGATATGATCCAGTGCATAGTCTTTTAGTTTTACTGTGCACAACTTTGTTAATTTTTTGTTGGAAATCAAGATGGCTGATCTCATTAAGGTAGTAAATGGGATATATCTAGTACGCAATAACTTCTAAATGACAAAGAATATCAGACTGAAAATTTGGAAATCGACAAAATCATATTAACCCATTAAAATGAACATAAATTAGAAATGTTTGAATAAACCTCCATTAAAACATTTTACTTTGTACAAGTATGAAATATTTTGGTTGAAAATAAAATGGCCGAAATCATGATCATGCTTGTGTGGTTAAGTAAACCTGGCATAACTTCGTTATGGAAGCGAAGATTACTTCAAAAATGCGGGCAACCATAAAACAAAAATAACACTTCAGGAAAATGTTAAGCATGATATGATCCAATGCATGGTTTTTTAGTTTTACTGTGCACAACTTTGTTAATTTTTGCTTGTAAATCAAGATGGTTAAACTCATTAGGGTCGTAAAAGGGACATATTCAGTACGGAATAACTTCTAAATGACAAGGAATATCAAACTGAAAATTTGGAAATGTAGAAAAACAAACCCTTTCTTTAAAATGGACTTATATTGGAAATGTTTGAAAAACTCTCCTTTAGAACAGTTTGAATCTAAAACTACTCAATTATCACGTTCATCGCACCCAACCACGAAATTGCGAATAATTCAATCAAGTTTGTCGCAGTATGCCATGTTTATTTCTTTGATAATCGCTTGCTGATCGGTCTTGTTGGATGGAGAAACTTTCTAACAATAACAATATAGAAAATTCGGTAAGAAAATAATTTAATTATGACTTCAAACACGCTTAAATGTGTGTTGCCTATTTCGCGTTTAGTTGAAAATAGCGTCGATAGACAGATCTCGAAAGGTCTCGCTAAATAACGCGTCATGCGAGATATCGCAGAAACCGGCTATAGGTAAAGAAGGAGTTGCCAATCTCTGTTATCTATGTCTCTGGTTTTGTCACAGAAGTGTTTTATCGTCTTTTGGAGCAGGTGGTGAAAAAGGGAGGTAGTATGTAGTAAGGGGAGGGATGGATGGTGCAAGTTGATAGCATATTACAGTTAATATTGGTAATAGCAAACAGTTTTGCAATCACACAAGACTGTTCAAAGTCCCGCCTTGTATTTATTATATGTCACGTGTTATGCCTAGGCGAGAATAAATCATGATCGTGATTTGTTCTATAAATAGATGCATCACGCGTAAGTTTACGTAATTTTCACACACTCACCGCGTGATTTTTCCATTTGCAATATCTTTTATCACGGAATGTCTTGGAGGCGGAAAATTCGACGGTGTTCTTAAAAAATAATTTGAACAAGCTGATCTATCGGTTAACATTGATAGGTACTTGTATATACATTTACCCTTAACCAATTCCATTATATCTGATCGATGGAAATTAAAACGATCATACTTAAATTATAAAGAAAGAAAAGGTATTGTATCAAGTATACCGAAATATTAAATTAGCATTCGTTCCTTGTATTAAACATAAGATCAAGTTGCCCTTCAACTAAGAAAAAAACATGCTTCTACATTTTCTTTGTCATAAAACAAATGTATTATTTGGATATTGCTTTAATACTGTATCTGTATTAGTAATAAACAATACTGCAATATATCAGGTATATTCTTTATGGCATTACGAGACAAAAAATACTCATAAGTAATGAGTCATTACGCATACATTATTTTCTCTTTTTTTCTTTTGCGTTTGTTAGTTAAACGCTTCGGCTCATTGTGTTATTACATATATATAAGAACAATGCATTACTTCAAATAAACAATTTGTAAACGGGCGAAATAAAAGAACTAGCAAACGAAGACATGTGCGATGTTTATAATTTGGTCAAGACTTTGATAAGAAATGAAAACATTGATACTTACTATTCCTTCTAAGTGATATGCTATATACATTGATCATGGTCTATGAGTGTCGTCTGCTGTCGCTTCCTGTTTGGACAAAACATAAACTTCAAATTGAAGGGATTACTTTACTGTTTGCCTGCTCACAGCTTATAAGTACGTTAACATCTAACGCCACTTTGTTTTGCAATTTGCAGCAAACGGCTTTGAAAAAGCATTGTGGCAAAAGGAGAATTGCTTGTCACAAGCAATTTCTCCTTTTGTCACAAAGCCTTTTCAATCTATTCACATCTATAATAGCAACAGTAGAACTGAAAGGTTGTTCACATGTTCACAAAGCTTTTCTAAATTCGTCTGCTTCAAATAAATACAAAATGTCGTCTACACATGGTAAATAATCAGAGGTAAACATGTACTACCCCAATGAAGGGATGATGCGAGTAAAACAGTTTTGCAAACATGTGTTGCAAATCAAACCGATCGCGAATGTTCTAGGCCTTTACCGATCAGTTCCTTAACGAATAGTGGCATCGCTTTAAACCGCCCGAAATTGAAAGGGAATTTTGCAGACGAAAAGTTTTCGTTCAACATCATGTACGATATAATTATATTCAGATCACATCTGGTATTATTGCAGTCATTGTTTGGAAAAGGGTTTATATGAGCAAGTTCTTCTGTTTCCAACAATAATTAATTAGATTCGTCTGCCCAAAATCAATAAGATCCCTGGATCGTAAAGTTATAAGGACGTATCTATAAAAAGAACAAATCGCACAGCGTTATTCTACTAAACGCCTTCAGCGTGACCGCGTTATTGTGGCGTCCATGTTTACGTAACATGAAATTGTTTACTTTCTATTACGTGAGCTTAGCTATGATCGAACGTTCTAGCAAACCCAATGGTTACATAAAGCTATCTTTTAACCTGTCATAGCTGAGCCTAAGCATGTAACAGGCGCATATATATGATTGTGCCTAGCTATGATAGAAACTTCAAGTACGTCAATTCCGCATTTATCTATTCTATTACAGTATCGAATAATCTAGTGAGTCTATCGAACGCGCAAAGAAATTCGCCAACACGGTCCCATCATAGCTGACACTTGTCATGTACGCATGCGCATACGTGCTTTAGCTCAGCTATGATAGAACATTCCAGAAAATAAATAGTGCGCAAAAAAACTGTTTTGCGTAAGCTTACATTAATTTTCTCACGTATGTATATGTGAACGTGCTTCCGGTCAGCTATGATGCTTTATCATTCTATCATAGCTGACTTCGCTATTGTTTTCAACGTAGACGCTTACCCTTAGAATGCTAAGTAATTTTCTGTAAAAATAGATTTTTGTGTCGTCTGCTTTCCAAAACCTTAGATATATGCTTAATTCTGATGAGGAAAGATACTCAGAGTAGCAAACAGGTTAGATCACAGGACAGCCGCCAATAAACTTGGCGGTTGGCCTATGATCTAACCTGTTTGCATAAGGATGAGGTGGGTTCCAGCACTATAAGGGTTTAACATTGTTGAATAGGGTTCTACAATCGCCAGACGATAGGTGGTTAACTGTACGTTTATGTTTTCTACTTGATGAAATCCATATCGAGGGTTCGGTTTTATACAATAGTATGGTAAGTGCTTCGTGTTTCTGAAACACTTACTATTATATTATAGTATTGCATTGACCCCTAGATGTACAGTTTTCTATTTTGAGACCACAACAGACATAACAAAAACAATACAATGAAATGAGAGTGAAAGCTTCAACATTTACCATGCGTACCTGTAATGTAATTGTACAAGTGTTGAGAAAATGCGTATTAAAACCCAAAATATCTTAATGCTTGCGCTATTGACTAACCCTTTAGCAAACGCCATGTTTTCGATTGTCCCAATATGACAGAGTTTGCAGACGACATTTCAAAATGTGATTGAATTGGAAAGTAATTTTCTGATAGGGCAGAACATTTTGTGGGAAAAAAAGAAATTGCTCGTCACGAGCGTTTTCCTCTTTTTTCCGCAGTGTTTTCCAGAGTCGTCTGAACAAAGAGGTCAAATGTCGTTATTGTTTGATAATGGGTTAAATACTTTGTGACAAGTATATCGTTCTGGATAAGGGCTAACGTTAACGTTATTCCTGCCGCTGTCCCCCTTATTGACATCTCGACGCGACGTCTATAGTACGGCGTCTTTGTCTACATAGAAACACCCTTTGATCCCCCTTAATTATGAATTTGAAAGAGTTGGCTATAGTCAGGGCACGCTTAACCTTTGTTGCGCTGGAACCGGCTTCATGTTTATGCAAACAGGTTAGATCTAGGCCAGCCGCCAATTGAATTGGCGGCTGGCCTGCGATCTAACCTATTTGCTACTCTTAGTTTCTTTCCTTAACAAAATTAAGCAGAGATTTAAGGTTTTGTAAAGCAGACGACACACAAATCAATTTTTATAAAATAACCGAACATTCTAAGGGTTAATGTGCTGTAAATTGAGCGATATTAGGTTCTCAAACGAACTACTTTTTACGGACCAATTACGTCCCGGCATTTTACGTATTACGCTATAGGACAAGGTCAGGCAGTAAATTGGCGGATGGCCTGTGATCTAACCTGTTTGCTGCTATGACTATCTTTCATTATCAAAATTAAGCGGATATTTCAGGTTTCGGAAAACAGTCAGTTGACACAAAGTTTTAGAAAATTTATAACGGAACCTTCGTCCCTGAGTTGTGCATTCTTTTTGTCAATATCAAGTTTGATCACCGCTTGACATTGTCAATAGTTCTTTGTTCTGATTTGTCACTGTTCGTCTGCGTCGAATATTTCCAAATCATAACGCATAAGAAGTTGGTTTGGTATACAATCAGCATTTCTTCTAGATAATTTACTGCGATTTCTGTATCATATTGTACATACTCTTTGCAGTAAACTGTCTTATTCTGACGATGCCGGCATATATAAATGCCATTGAATGATGCTAAGATGAAATTTCAAGTAAAACATACAAATTTACGATTTATGAATAAACATTGAAGATAATCGTTTTCTTTGTGCTCATTTTTACGCGTTACCTAGGTTGTTCGTCTATGCACTTATCACAACATCGCATTGGTATCTAAACTATATTCATGGTTTTTTTAATTAACATATATAGTGGATTAATGCGTATTAATTATATCTTTTATACAAATGATTTAATCATATTCATTTACGGATAAGTGTGGTTAATGCTGATGTAAACCATACATTCATTACTTAAGTAAAAACATAGTTTTATGTCAATTGCGAAACAAATTCTTATAACTTGTATTAATCACTCTCGATTCCGCTTTCTTGAAACAACAGTAAGTGTGCTAAATGTGGATGTATGAAAGATACAAAATATACTCAGCTACATGTATTCACAGGGATCGGACCCATGGCCTGAGGGTGTAAGTTAGAGGCTAGATAGTGAAATTTAAACGATATAACGTTTCTATATCGTTCAAATTTCACTCTCTTGCCTCTAAATAATTTAGTGTTTAACCTATATTTCCATAGAGCGCTCTATTAGACGCTGGCAAACCACGCCTCTACGGGTATGATCGGCACAGTGATCGGACCCATGACCTGAGGGTGATGTTCTATCCATAGACAACTGTTTTCCATATATGTGCATGCATTTCTATCACTATTTCATATATATTTAAGTATACACACATCTGGATTAAATATAAGTTAGAGGCTAGATAGTGAAATTTAAACGATATAGAAACCCCAAGGAAGGAGCGATAGCGACTGACGGGGTTTCTATATCGTTTAAATTTCACTCTCTTGCCTCTAAATAATTTAGTGTTTAACCTACATTTTCATAGAGCGCTCTATTAGACACTGGCAAACCACGTCTCTACGGGTATGATCGGCACAGGGATCGGACCCATGACCTGAGGGTGATGTTCTATCCATAGATAACTGTTTTCCATATATGTGTATGCATTTCTATCACTATTTCATATATGATAACGAAAGTATGAGTAGCCTTGATATAAAGTTAATTACACACATCTGGATTAATACATGTTAAATATTATACGAGTGCATGCATATCGTATAAAATTTAAGGAATATTCTTCAAAAATTGATAAGCTACCCGATGGTGTGCCCTTGTCCATGCGCTAGATGCAGTTGGGATAGCTCTTCGACTGTACAACCAGAACTACGTAAATAATTGCGAGTTGGAACTGACGTTGCCAAACAACAAATCGGCGCGAGTATTGGTCATGTTAATATACATCGAGGGTGAAATCGATTAGCCTCAATCTTGGCCACATTCAATGTTAAAATGAATTAGTATAAACCTAACGTATTCAATACCACTAACGATTTAACGTTATATAATTACAGCAAAGATGTCTCAAATCAAGGTAGAAAGCCCGAATGTTCGATACACGCCTGACACGATAGAGGCGGATTATTCCTACACCAACACCGATGTACGGACCGATAGTAAAGGGACAATCATTGCCACACCAACAACCACCAACTATACCTTCAGGACGCAGAGAAAGGTAGGTCAATGCGTGTTGAGTACTGTCGAAGTTTGTAGAAGTGTCTGAATGTCTTCAGATGGAATCTTCGAAATCTGCCGTTTTGAAACGAATCCTTTTGTCGGATTACTTTGGTCGCTCTCGATATCCATCGTTCGGAACCGGATTAATGCGAAAGATTCTGGTCCCAACTTATGTATACCGAGAACGTACGAAGTAATCCGACGAATTAACGAGTTTCAAAATGGCGAATTATGGGGATTGTATGATCTATGCAATTAATTGATAGCTAGACCATCTGCCTTCCAAAAGTTATATCAATTGTGAACGGTATTTTATTTTGACATATATAAATAAAGAAAAATATATGTATTCTTTGTATACAAGGAGTATTACCAAGACAACATAGGTCGACTGTACGTTTCCTTCGGTAAATGCTTCATGATTGAGTGTATGAACAAACCGTTCACACAAGTTTCCGAGTCAAGACATCATTTGTACTCTGCATTTTTAGATATTTCGTACAATGACTTCTTTGAATGTATGTGCAAATCAGGTACCGACAGTTCGCCATTCTTGCACTCTTTCAGACTTGAATATATTTGATGTTATGATTTCTTTGACTCTATGCGCACAGCAGATACCGGAGCTTGGCTGCGTTTGTTCTGCAGACTAAGATATGTTTGATTTAATGACTTGTTTGACTATATGTGCACAGCAGGTATCGAAACATGGCCATATTTGTACTTTAAAAACTTATGAATGTTCTGACGACATTCCTTCCTGGACTGTTTGTGCACAACAGGTACAGAAGCTTAAACATGTTTGTGCATGCACTCTGCAGACCTAGATATGTTCAATGGTACGACTTCGTTTGCTGTATGTGCACAGCAGGTGCGAATCTTGGCCAACAGTTGTACTCAGCAGACCTTGTTTGGTTCTAGGAATGTAAATGTACAACAGGCTGACTTGAATATATTTGATGTTATGACTTATTTGGCTGTATGTGCACAACGGTTACGGAATCTTCGTCTCTGCAGACATATATATGTTTGGTGCTAGGACTGTACATGTACAACAGGTACCGAACTGTGGTCCCATTTGTTATGCAGACTAAGATATGTTTGTTACTCGATCTTGTTAGACTGTACTTAAACATGTTTGATGTCATAACTTATTACACTTTATGTGCACAAAAGGTACCGAAGCTTGGTCTCATGCTGGTGGGTTGGGGTGGTAACAATGGCTCCACAATCACCGCAACCATCCTGGCCAACAGGAACAAGATGACTTGGAACACAAAGGAGGGCGAGAAGGAGGCGAACTATCTAGGTAAGTCATTCATTTTGGTAAGACAGCCATACTTGTGAGTCCAGAGGTAAAGCGTCTGCTTCTGGACACGAGGGCCGTGGTTTGGAATCCTGTTAGAACCGGGTTCCTCCTTGCAACCCTTTCACTTATCCACATTTGGCGCGAGTACTGGAAATGATCCAGGAAGCTGTATAGAAAGTAATTAATTAGCTGTACAAACTTGTTACACAATCGATGTAAACAAAAAAATAAGTTTTCACTTAAACCACGTGAGTCATTTATTTTAGCGATCATTCCTTTTGGTAGTCATGGTCATCATTATGGACACAAATCATAACAAGAGGGAATGTATGAGAGTCTTTGGAACCACACTTTGTTAAGATAAGTTAGACTATCCTTTAATTTCGGCACACAATAGATTTGTCTTTAAGGCTTTGTTGATTGTTAAGTATTTAATTCTTTTAACAGAAAATAAATAAATACTGGAAATTCTTCTTTTTAAATAGCCTTTTCATCAATCCATATCAAAACGCAAGAAGCACGTTTTTATATATGACAAATTGTTCAATAAATCATTCAAATCGTTGGAAAAGCATGTTGAAATAAACGGACTAGAATATTAAAATGATACATGTATATCAAAATATTTCTTTCGTATATCTATTAAATTTAGGAATCAGGCTCCGAAAAGCTGTTGTTTAACACTTATTTAGAATAAGTAATTTTATCTACATTGTTTATCGGCAGTAAAATTTTAATTTTATCTACATTGTTTATCGGCAGTAAAATTTTAAAATAAATAGGTAGAAATGTGCACACAATTGATGAGTATGTTAAATTAATCAACTAATCAATCGGTTTATAAAGCAGTCATTCTAGCAATCATCCCATCAATTTGATTTTGATGGGTTGATTGAACATTAAATGTACACACGATGTTACTTATGAGATTCACAATTCCTTTTCAGGTTCGATTACTCAGGCCAGCACAGTTCATTTGGGGAACGGCCCAGAAGGGGAGGTTTACGTCCCTTTGAAAGATATGTTACCCATGGTAGACCCCAATGATATCGTTCTAGATGGTAAGTCCCCATCTTTATGTACCTGTTCATAGATGAAAGCATTTAAAAGTTAAAATAGAAATACACTTTTTCAATTGTTGTGTTCAACGTAGTTATTGAAAGCACATTGCACTCAGTAAGTGTCAATATATCAAAGTATGTACATACTTAACCCAGTGCAAGGCGTTGTGGTCTACATACGTACTTGATCACTGTGTCCATGCTCTAGAAACTTAAACACTTACTAATTTTGCTTTCAATTGTTATTCTCCAATGCACATCATGCAAGAGTAGTCATGCTGTACAGTTTGAAAGTAATTAAGTCCAATTTATTCACATCTGTGAAGCAGCAGCTATAAAATCGGCGTTTACTTTTGTTAAAGTGTGTGCTTATCATTATTTGAAATAAAACAAAAATTCGCAGGATGTCATGCTTTGAAATAGTCGTATGTCCTCGTTGTTTATACTGTATGTTCTCGTTGTTTATACTGTATGTATGTGCTCCTATTAAGATGAACACGTTTGACGCAAACTAACATTCTCCACAACTAATAACCAACAGATCTAGAGTGTTAATATTTGAAGTCTTCGTATACCTTTATATGTATTTATCATTTAATCATGTACAATCTAACATCACATCTTGAATCTTCCCTTCCAGGTTGGGACATCTCCTCCATGAACCTTGCCGACTCGATGGAGCGTGCGCAAGTGCTCGATTACACCCTCCAGACGCAGTTAAGGCCGCTCATGGAGAGCCTGAAGCCACACCCCTCGATCTACTTCCCGGACTTTATCGCCGCAAACCAATCCGACCGAGCGGATAACGTGTTACAGGGAACCAAACAGGAACTTCTGACCCAGATCCGACAGGATATCCGGGATTTTCGCGCCAACAGTGGTGTGGATAAGGTTATTATACTGTGGACCGCGAACACGGAGCGATATAGTGAGGTGGTGTTCGACTTGAATGGAACAGCAGAAAATCTGCTGAACAGTATCAAGAAGAACGAGAGTGAGGTGTCGCCGTCTACTCTGTTCGCTGTCGCCGCCATTTTGGAAGGGGTATGTAACGTGTTTGTTGTGATTGTCTCCATTTTTTTTATTGTTTCTTGTTAAAAGAAAGTGTATTAGTTTAGGTTTTCGATACCTAAATTCAAAAGGCAATTGGCGTGACCTTACCACGTTATTGTTCATATACTTACATACCATAATGATAATAATCAATAATTTATCATTATTAACGAAAAATAACACACGCATGTGTTTTGTTCGTAACCATTTCCATCCTCATTTATTCTTGTGGGGAAAGAAATGAAATAAGCATGCTACGCATATATTGATGTGTTCATGGTTAGGTGACAAGTTTATACATGGACAAAACAGAATAGAAGTTTATTTCATGATTTGAACTCTTACGGTTCATCATCAGATTTATAGTTTGTTAATAGTTCATATGATTTCTCAATAACATATACCTTAATGTCGATTTAGTTTAGCTTTTTTTTTACAAGATTTTAGTTTGACTAGCCTAATAGATATACTTACTTAAAACTTCATTAAAGTTTTATTGTAAAGTGTTGAACTTTATAGTAGGTACCAAGGCTGTTGTCGCCCGCCAGAAATGTGGTCGCTTATATGACCTTGACCTTAACGCCGAAGGTATTTTATATCAAGAGAAGCGGATTCGGATTCCGTCGTGGAACAAATAGTCTGTGTTTTCCTTCGCTATAGGAAAGCCGGTAAGAAACCCAGACGGAAGCATCTTTATATCAGTATTTTCCCTACATTGATCTTTATACAATGTTTATAGTATACTGTTTGACACGCTGATAAAAGAGCAATTTATAAAAGAACACATTATTGAAGAGATGGTGCATTTTCTAGACTGTTCTTGGGCATCAGTTCATAAATTGTACAGACACGTAAATAGGTTTGCTTCTGTGAGCTTTTTTCCCTCGGTGCGTATAAAATATCTGATTGTGTTGTCTTTTTGGATTGTAAAAAAAATTCTCAGAAAAGAAGATCACTTATTTGTTATAATCTCTCTCATATCAGGTGACGTACATAAACGGTTCGCCCCAAAATACGTTCGTACCCGGATGCATAGAACTGGCGGAGAAGAAAAAGGTTTTCATCTCAGGGGACGACTTCAAGTCGGGGCAAACGAAACTCAAATCCGTCTTGGTGGACTTTCTGGTCAGTGCGGGGATCAAACCTAGGTCCATCGTTAGTTACAACCACCTCGGTAACAACGACGGACACAATCTTAGTGTGGAGAAAACATTCAGGTCAAAAGAGGTAATTAATCCAACTAATTAGAATACTTCTAAAGATATACGTAGAATTGAAGCTAACTGTGGCATTTAGTTTAATAAATCATATTTCATCAGTTAAATACATTTGAAACATTGTAATACAAATTCATGCAAAAGCGTTACGGATTGCAGATTTTATTTAAACCCTACTACTATGCAAGCGGTAAAACGTATTTCAAAAACTAAAGATAATAAAGTCAATGAATTAAAGAGCATGGGCTATCATTCATTTCGCACACGTTGTTAAACTAATCCACATAGACTTTCCAGTTATCAATGAATGTCAAGATCATAATCAATATTCTTTAATGACTTCAACTATTTCAGTTTCCTCTCATTACTGTCAAAAACACAAATGTAACGTTTCGTTATAATAGGTACAAGTGAACCATTTAGAAAATCGAATGTCTAAAATTAGGACAAAGTGAGATAATGTAAAAAACACCGGTTTTGATAGATGATGGCGCACCTACTTTGAAGTGCTTGTGGGTTTTATCTCATTTGTTTTAAAAAGTAAAACTTGCAGCAGAGACAAACGTTCAAAAACAACTATGTGAAAAAACGTATTTCATAACAGCACGCTATGCGCGGCATGAAGTCGGTGCGAAGACTAAATGTTAATCTCCGATTCACAACTCACCATCATTTATTTCGCAGATCTCAAAGAGCAGTGTAGTGGACGACATGGTCGAGTCCAACAGCATCCTCTATCCGGACTCGAAACGACCGGACCATTGTGTCGTCATCAAGTACGTTCCCCATGTGGGCGACAGTAAACGCGCCATGGACGAGTACACGTCGGAAATCATGATGGGGGGATCCAACACGCTAGTCATTCACAACACATGCGAGGACTCGCTGCTCGCCAGTCCGCTGATCGTGGATCTGGTCGTGCTGGCCGAGCTGTGTGAGAGGATCCAGTACAAGACAGAGTCGGACACCGGGTATCAGAGCTTTAACTCGGTGCTCTCCCTTCTCAGTTACATGTGCAAGGCGCCACTGGTCCCCCGCGGTACGCCTGTCATCAATTCCTTGTTCCGTCAGAGGTGCTGCATTGAAAACGTCCTCCGCGCATGCGTGGGCCTAGCGCCGACCAATCACATGCTGCTGGAGTACAAGCATGCGCAGATCGAGAAGAGGATATCGAAATCTACTTCCGTTGCTAAGGGAACTGATGCCATCCATACACACAGCAGGCACTCGTCCGATGAAGTTGAAAAATAATACCGGCCATATTTAGTAAAAAGAGAACAAACGACGACTCCAATGCAATTATGTCAAAAATATCTTGAACGATCATTTTGTTGTTTATTACTTTTTTATGTTAACCGTAAGGTAACTGCTAGAGGGACTTATAAGTACATAGTCATATCCTGTTGTTTTTTAACTAAAACATTGTTGTTAACGACTTTTTTTACTTTAATCGACTGATTATAAAATGTGACCTTTTCATACAAGAGAATAGACATGTATATGTGTTATATTCGTGTTGGAGATCTTGCTTTTCCATTTTGATTATGACATTTATCATAATAGCCCAATCGTTGAGCTGCATCAGTACGAATTAACCCTTTACCAAACGTCAAATTTTCGACGTCCCAAAATTCAAAAAGTTTGCGGACGATATTTCAAAATGTGATATAATTGAGAAATAATCTACTGATATGGCAGAAAACATTGTAGGAAATTGAGAAACTGTCCGTTAAGAGCAAGAAGTGAAATGTGTACCAATATTTATCTCAATATTGTATCGAAACGTAAGCCTTTTTAATAAAAATGCATAACTTAACTTCTTTCGGATAGAAAAGAAGAAATAGAAGAAAGACATGCTTCAGATAAAAAGAGAATAATTTATCCGAACTTTTCATAGTTTCTTGTTTAAAGCTATCACGTAACAGATTAAGTGAGTGTAGTATATATATAAACTCGTACTATGTTAAGAACTATAAATAGTTAGACAGAAAACACTTAAACGATTGTAATGAGGACCAACAGTATAAGGCCTGGAGAGGAAATAGAAATGTCAATCAGTGTTAGCGTGTCTCAAACCTGTAGTCCAGATAAAAAGTATATACCGATTTTAATCTTGATAACATATCTTCTCCAAATTACTTTATTGTTGGTACTCGTCAGAACTGCATTGTCAAGAAAATTGGATTCATTAGCTACGACTTGTAGAGATGTGCGTACAAGACCTTACTAGACAACTGTCGGGCGTGTTTCTCGTACAGTAACTGCAATTTATATCAACATAAAAAGGAAAGCAAGATGTTACGGAATTTAATGCTTTATTTATGTGCCATCGTTGGACCAAGCCCTCGGTTTAAAAATGGGTGCAGCAAAAAGAAAGCAGCAATGGGCGATAGATAAACAGTATACTTATAGAATGTTCGTCGACGTTTAAGGTAAACGGTCACCCCACTTGGACAAGAAGATAGATTGCTTGTAACAAATATGTTTACCTTTTGTAACAGCACAAATCATTTTACTATTTAAATTTTGTTAAGAAACAAGTTTTTATAATGTAGTCTTTTATGTAAATTTGCTGTGGATATTTATTGAAATTAAAGATAATTCAGCACTGTACATGTCTTAAAATTCTTGTCTTGTCTGGATGGCTTAGGGTCACTGGGGATAGTAACTGGTAAACAGTTTCAGAAGAAGCAATAAAACATATTCAAGAAACACTTGTGTTAAAAGGACAAATGAGCCTTTTTCTTCCTTTGTCACAATTGTCTGTTGAAAATACCAGAAAGAGGATAATATATCCCATATTGTATAATTGTTGATGGATGCTGCACTCCAACTGGACAAAGCATCGTCACAACCATCGTCGTTATTCCTACCATGGTTGAGACATCCCCTATATTCTATGTAACAACAGTATGACGAAATGATTTTTTTCATCGGAGGCTATACTTGAAAGAATATCAAACTAAAAGGCCCATGAACTGATATGAGTACAAACAAATAGCTTTAAAAAGTATATGAAATTCTTTATTATTGTGTTCATAAAAGCAATGAAAAAATAATTTATGAATGCTGCCAGACCCTATTGAATAAACTCTCTTTACCTAAGTTATTTAGTGTTTGAAATATAGTTGTCTACAATTCAATCATGTTTCTCAACAATATGTTTGTTTACATATTTCCGATGACGAATTCTGATTGGTCCGTTAAAAAATGTGTATCACGTGAACAGGTCAAATGTGAAGAATCAAGCAATCTGAATTATTAAACGGACTGATCTTCGTTATTTTTCGTTGACTTTCACGTTAAAGATGGTTAATCTTTGTGATTATACTATTAGAATATGACCAAAGGTTTGCCAAATTATATAATTTGATATGGCATTAAATTCCTGTCATTTGCCTCTAAGGATATGTCAAAATGGTGCATAACAATTTACCCCTGTTTCGTTTATGTTGAAGAAGACAAGTGGGGCTTGTGTTGGCCTGGTATTTAAAGCGCATAACTTGAAATCTCATAGCCCCTCTCTGCATGGGTTCAGATCCAGGTGACGGTATTCTTCAGAATTCATGAGATGCAGTCTCCCGACTGACTTGCAGAATGTCAATGGTTCTACCTGGCTTTACCAGCTCCGATAGGCAGTTGAATATTGGGTCTTCATCCATCATTAAGAGTCGGGCATCGCATCATTACAAAACTAATGTTGACGCGATGTAATACAGATATAACATAGTAAGTTGCCATATAAAGACATATTTGGGTTCAACGGAAAGGTAGTTCTAACTAAGCAGACGACACAAATGACACGAATGGCATTCACAAAGCAAATATCCCGTATATTATTCGATAAAAGAAACCCATCTCGTCTAAAGGAGTTGCTAATTTGTTCATTAAGAGCACGTTTCGAACTTGTCATAATGATTCGGAGTCAATTTAAAAACTAAAGTCGATCATAGTAAGGATTACGGGAATGTAACATTTTTGTCATCCATTTTTACGTATATTACGACTTTTTTTAGAATTAACGAGGGTAGCGTTTTACTATACGACGTAAAAGGATATTTGCGAAGGTCCAAACTTAAACACATTAAAGGTATCTTAACTGCGAGTACAATATTGCAAGATGACACGTCATTGGAAGCGTCTCAGGGAAACACTTCCATTAATAAGTTATTTTGCAATATTACTTATCTCAATATTGAAATGAGAGGGAAAACTGTTTTGAACCTACACAAATGTTTACCATAAGATATTTAGTAAAACGCTACCTTGAACATTGACATGATTTGGCTAACTTACAACGAAACCTCGTTCGCTGGATGGGATCTAGCCCGGGACCTCTAAGTTCAACGACCATCTTCTTAACCAATGGGCCATGCAAAACTTCCTCTCTTCTCTTAGATTACGTCCTAATCTGTACGTCCCTAGGAAGTTGTTGGTTTAATCGTTCGATACAACGGTAACGTCTTGGTAAACGTCTTCTGCTAAAATCTCACTGAAGTTGAAAACAACAAAAACTCTAAGCAATATTGGAAAGTATCACATTATTGGGACCGTCTCTCCGAGACACTACTTCTGACGTGCACACTACAATAATGCATCTATATTCTTGTACATCTATACAAGTCTTAACTCACGTAAAAACGTTCCCTAAGTTGTTTAGTAAACCAGTACCAAGTACATAGAGCCCTTGGAGTGAGTATTTTACTAATGGTCACTCCTACGAAACCAGCGACTCGTGTTGGTATTAAGAACTGCGACCTCTAAGTAACAGGACCACCACTATAACCCATTACCAAACAATAACGGCAGTTGACTAGTTTGTTGCAGACGACTCTGGAAAACATCGTTGGGAAAGGAGAAATTGCTCATAACGAGCAATTTCTCCATTTCCCACAATGTTTTCTGCTCTACCAGAAGATTACTTTCAAAATTGATCACGTTTGAAATGTCGTCTGCAAACTCTTCCAATTTGGGACAGTCAAAATTTGGCGTTTGGTAAAGGGTTAACTGCTCGATCACACAGGACCCTCCTTATAGAGCAGGTAGTGTAGTATGTACGTGTGTCTGTGTGAGTGTGAGGCTGCCGTGTAAGTTTACAACAACATTATATCCTATTTCCGTATTGAGGAAATGATTACACTACGATATCATGTTTATTCAATGAGGAATGCCTTTGGCCCATTACACAAATATTAAATAACAATTCATAAACAGTACATGCGCCCGCAGTAACAGTAAATAAATAGGATCTTGTAGCCTTTGTCTATACTAAAAGCACACTAACATTCTATAATCGTTAAAGTTTTTAAAAATAGAAGGGAAAACAACTAATATTATTACTTTTCAGTTTTTGTGAATAAATCATTGTCACAAAAGGAGAACGTGTTCGGTCCACGCAACCATGCAATGTATCCTTTAGTCACGTTGGTCTTGAGTCAGTTCATTCATTATATAGCCATTTATACAAAGGGTCAATAAGGAACATAGGATATTGCAATCACTTGATAATCAAACACTTGATTTTCTCACCTGAAGAAGGTGATGGATGTGAAGAGCTATTTGTTTAATTGTTTTCGGTTGTTTGATGACATAAGTCTATAGAACACTTCTTAATACATGTAGTTGTGTCTGAGTAATATTGGATTAAAGTAATTCATTCTTATTTCGTCATATTATCTGCAATCGATCTCGTCTTCCACAATCTCCATAAGGATGTGTTTTATACAAAATGGACAGAATCTCAGATGCCATTCTAATCCAATGTCTCTGCCCGTGAATAGTTAGATAGCGTTCTACATTTAATAGTGTTTTAAAGTATTTGTATAAAGAACATCTTTCATGCCAGTTTTGATGCAAACAATCCGAGAGTCGCTTCTAAAAAATTAAAATAAAAACATTAACGTTGCCTATGTCCTGAGAGAGCCATACAAACCCAAAACCATACTTAAAAGAAGAGTTCTTATGTGACTAACCCAATTAATTCTACCGATAGCATCATGTCGTTTAAGCAATAGGTATATTTTCATTCGATAGATAACCTACATAAGACTGACCAACCGAGAGATTAGCTACCCTTGACTTACCAAGCGATAGATTACCTACCCTTAACTGACCAACCGATTTTACCTATCCTTTACAGACCAACCGAAAGATTACTTACCCTTTCCTGACAAACAGATAGATGACAATCATTTGACTAACCTACCTATAGATTACCTACCCTTTAGTGACCAACCGATAAATTACCTACCTTTTACTGACCAACCGATAGTTTGCCTACCCTTGACTTACCAACCGATAGAATACCTACCTTTGACGACCTAACCGATAGATTACCTACCCTTGACTGACAAACCGATAGATTACCTACCTTTGACGACCTAACCGATAGATTACCTACCCTTGACTGACAAACCGATAGATTACCTACATTTGACTGACAAACAGATAGATGACAATCATTTGACTTACCAACCTATAGATTACCTACCTTTTACTGACCAACCGATAGTTTGCCTACCCTTGACTTACCAACCGATAGAATACCTAACTTTGCCTTACCAACCGATAGATTACCTACCTTTTACTGACCAGCCGATAGATAACCTACTTTTGACTGACCAACTGATAGATTACCTACCCTTTGACTGGCCATACTAGATTACCTACATTTGACTGATCAACCGATAGATTACCTACCTTTGACTGACCAACCGAGATATTGCCTATCCTAGACAACCCAAAAGATAGATTACCTATCCTTGACTTACCAACCACTAGATTACCAACCTTTGACTGACCAGCCAATAGATAACCTACCTTTGACTGACCAACTGATAGATTACCTACCCTTTGACTGACCAACCAATACATTACTTACCCTTTACTGACCAACTGATAGATTACCTACCCTTGACTTACCAACCAATAGATTACCTACCCCTGACTTACCAACCGATAGATTACCTACCTTTGACTGACCAACCAATAGATAACCTACCTTTGACTGACCAACTGATAGATTACATACCCTTCGACTGACCATACTAGATTACCTACATTTGACTCATCAACCGATAGATTACCTACCTTTGACTGACCAACCGAGAGGTTGCCTATCCTAGACTACCCAATAGATAGATTACCTATCCTTGACTTACCAACCACTAGATTACCTACCTTTGACTGACCAGCAAATAGATAACCTACCTTTGACTGACCAACTGATAGATTACCTACCCTTTGATTGACCAATCAATACATTACTTACCCTTAACTGACCAACTGATAGATTACCTACCCTTGACTTACCAACCAATAGATTACCTACCCCTGACTAACCAACCGATAGATTACATACATTTGACTGACCAACCAATAGATAATCTGCCTTTGACTGACCAACTGATAGAACACCTACCCTCTACTGACCAAACGATAGATTACCTACCGTTTACTGACCAACTGATAGATTACCTACCCTTTACTGACCAGCCAATAGATTACTTTCCCTTGGCTGACCAAACTATAGATAATCTTTGACTGATCAACCGATGGATAACCTACCCTTTACAGACCAACCGATATATTACCTACCTTTACTGACCAACCCATAGATAACCTACCTTTGACTGACCAACTGATAGATTACCTACCTTTTGACTGACCAACCAATACATTACTTATCCTTTACTGACCAACTGATAGACTACGTACCTTTTACTGACCTACAGAGAGATTACCTACCTTTGACTGACCAACCGATAGAAACCATATCTTTGACCGACCAACTGATAGAATACCTACCATCTACTGACCAACCGATAGATTACCTACCCTATACTGACCAACCGACAGATTACCTATCCTTTACAGACCAACCGATGGATTACCTACCCTTGACATACCAACCAAAAGATTTCTAACCCTTGACTTGCCAACCGATAGATTACCTACCCTTTACTGACCAACCGATAGATTTCCTTTCCTTTACTGACCAACCGATAGATCACCTACCCTTAATTGACCAATCGATAAATTACCTACCCTTTACTGACTAACTGATGGATTACCTACCCTTTACTGACCTACTGATAGATCACCTACCCTTTCAAAACCAACCGATAGATTACCTACTCTTGAATGACCATTGGTTAGATTAACAACCTTTGAATGACCAACCGATAGATTACCTACCCTTGACTTACCAACTGATAGATTACCTACCTTTGACTGACCAACCGATAGATTACCTACCTTTTACTGACCAACCAATAGATTACCTACCCTAGACTGACCAAACGATAGATTTCCTACGTTTGACTTACCAACCGAAAGATTATCTACCCTTGACTGACCAACCGTTAGATTACCTACCTTTGACTGACTAAATATTCGGATTACCTACCCTTTACTGACCAATCGATAGATTACCTACCCTTTACTGACCAACCAATAGATTACATACACTTGACTGACTAAACGATATATTACTATCGTTGACTCACCAACAGATAGATTACCTACCTTGACTGACCAAATGATAGATTTCATACCCTTTACAGACCAGCCGTTAGATAACCTACCTTTGACTGACTAAATATTCGGATTACCTACCCTTTACTGACCAACTGATAGATAACCTAACGTTACCCGGCCAACCTATAGATAACCTACCTTTGACTGACCAACCGATAGATAACCTACCTTTGACTGACCAACCGATAGATTACCTACCCTTGATTGACCAACCGATAGATTACCTATATTTGATCGGTCAACCGAAAGATTACCTACCCTTTACTGACCAACCGATACATTACCTACCATTTACAAACCAACCAATAGATTACCTACCCTTGACTGACCAAGCTTTAGATTACCTACCTTTGACTTACCAATCGATAGATTACCTACCCTCTACTTACCAACCGATAGATTACTTACCCTTGACTGACCAACTGATAGATTACATACCTTTGAGTGACCAAACGATAGATAACCTACCTTTGAATTACCAACCGATAGATTATCTACCCTTTGCTGACCAACAAATAGATTACCTATCCTTTGACTGACCAACCGATAGGTAACCTACCCTTTACTGACCAACCAATAGATTACTTACTCTTTAATGACCAACCAATATATTACCTACCCTCATCAATTTTGGATGGAAAAAAAAGACTAACATATGTGATTTTTCATATATTGGCAGCCATCTTGAATAATGGCGGCCATTTTGTTTTTTTCCAAGATGGGTCTCTTTCTTATATTGTCAAGCATGTCCATCGCTAACCACATGCAAAATTTGATGCTTTTATCATCAAACCCACAATTTTGGCACATATCAGCTGGACTACTTAAAACATAGTTGAATACCATTCGCCAATTCCACTTTTTACATACGTGTATTTTTATTGTATGACGTCAAGAATTTGATGTATGAGTTATTCATAAAAATTTTTATGCGATTTAATTCAAATAATCATTATTCTGAGACAGACACAAGACCAACAATTGACCAATCAGAGTCAGACTTTTTAACCAATTAAAATTGGTACAAGCAAATAATAACTTTTCACTAGTGAGAATCCATGATTTCGAACTGACTAGATACCATTCTAAGATGTTTTCTTAATTTAGTATGGGCCTAGCCTCACGTCAACAGTATTTTTAAGCATTCGTGTATATTAAAGCCGTTGTGTATATTTCAAGACTATGTGTATATTTAAAGCTAATTTATCATGGTGTATTCCTATCCGTTACTGGCAGCTAAGATTAAAGGGATATACCATGCCCTGGGCGGACCAAAATCCAAAAAGCGAAAGACCGAAAACCCTGTCGGTAAGATTTGCGCTTACTCATTTTTTATTCTTATCTATATCAAAATTCCAAAAATGGATAATTTTCCTCTAGAGAAAATAAACTTTGCTAGAGTTATGATATACATGTAACATAACTTTAATAAGTTTGGTACAACATCCGTTTAGAAAGGTTTATCTGCACATCTTTCTTAAAATATGTATCATACAAAAGTGAAATTTAGTGTCGTATGATGACTATATAGAACAAATAACAAAACTGACATGAAGAACTATAGTCTCTTTACAAACTTTGTCATTGGTGTTAGATGTGGATTCTCACCATTTTTTCATATGTTCTTATTCATTTTTTAAAATATTTTAAACTTACAAAAAAACTGGGATGTCACAAAATTGGTACTGAAGTCTTGTCTTCAAAGACGTCTGTGCTAAAAGTTGCGTTCATTTACAGTTCTTAAAACTTTAGATGTGATTTATTCGAAAAATTGACCAAGCAGACCTCGGCCTTATTAACCAATTCTAAAATTGAGAATCCTGGATTTCAAACTGACTAGATATCATTCTAAGAGTGTTATTCATTTAGTATCGGTCTAACTGGGTATGGCATAATTTGCGGGTTCGTTTTAAATTTCAGACGAAGCTGACGAGAAAAGTGATGATGAAAAAGACGGCGTCAAGGATGACGAAAAAGACGACGTCAAGGATGACGAAAAAGACGACGTTAAGGATGACGAAAAAGACGACGTCGAAGATGACGAAAAAGACGACGTCAAGGATGACGAAACAGACGACGTCAAGGATGACGAAGAAGACAACGTCAACGATGACGAAACAGTCGCCAAGAATGACGAAAAAGACGTCAAGGATGACAAAAAAGACGACCAAACGGATGACGAAAATGACGACAAACCCATGCTTCAGAAGACATGATCCAAGATTATAGACAACTGGACTTACTTGGTCTCTCTTCAATAGTGTATTACATAATGTTCAATGTAGTTCGTTATGTAAAACACAATGTAATGAAAATACATACATGCAATCTCATAACTTATATCTTAAATGAGTTCAAAATCATTGTATCCTCACATGAGTTTATTATTGTAACGAACCGAGCAAAACGACCTTCCCCACCTCCGAGAAGACTCGTCCCGCGTTTTGGCCCATGCGAAATATGTGGGAAAGGCAACTTCGATAGAAGGAGCAGACTTCATCCCACCACTGCCACCAATGTAACGAACTGAGCAAATCAAACTCTAAAATACACAATCACATCTGATCAATGCAATGTTTACAATATGAAGTTGTGCTTTATAGACCATATACAAACTGGCTACATATTAACGTTGGGGAAACGTCTTCTCAATTACTATATAAATTAACTTTGGGAAAACGTATCTTCAGGAAATGACCACCAACTCCATAGAACTTCCAAGTTCTGTGCTCCAACCATTATGCTTTGGCAGCACCCTCAGAATTGAGACCATATTGAATTTGAAATGAAAAGTCATCTTCCATACCTTGTTGATGCAACACTATTGAAAAAAACTATCAATAATTTCATCTACTTTAAGCTTTAAAGTTGTTGTATTTTTGTTGGTATCAATATGGGGGATTATGGAAAAAACATATACATAATCACATAAAGTTTGTTGATTTTATTCATTAAAGGGATTAAATCACAGCATGTATTGTGAGAGTAAAAAATGATAAAAAAAATATGATTCAAACAATCCTCATCAATAATAATTGACCATTTTCAATATCTACATTTCAAAGATTTTGAAAACTTGTGTTTTCAATGAGTGTTTTCATAGAGTAATCATGAAACGAGCATTGGAGCCTTCAATCCTTTGATTGAAAAACTTGGTTTACAAATAGAAATGGGTTGCTCTCTGACGAACCCTGCTAGCTTAACCCTTTCCCAAACAATAATGCAGTTTGACCACTTTGTTGCAAACAACTTTAGAAAACATTGTGGGAAAAGGAGAAATTGCTCGTAACGAGCGATTTTTCCTTTTCCCACAAGGTTTTCTGCTCTATAGGAAGAATATTTTTCAATTTCATCACATTTTGAAATGTCGTCTGCAAACTCTTTCAATTTGGGACAGACGAAAATGTGTTTTTTGGGAAAGGGTTAAACAGTTTACTAAATCTGCAATATAAATGTGGTATATCTCCACTTCATGGACATAAAAGGAGATGAGAATTGTATCAATTAATTAGTTTATTACAACTTAATAGATCTGTGATGTCATTGTATTTGTAAAAGGCATTTTATTTGTTAAAGGCATTTTATTTTAAAAACATGAAAACATAAATAGTTTCTGCCCTGAACAATGTTTACTGAGAAAGACCCAAGTAACCCGACTAAAGTAACTCAATGTATGAATGAAATTCTAAATGGCAGATTATGGGTATTCTATCTAAAGTAATTAATATATTTGCCATGAGCTGGTTATCATAAGATGGTATTTTTTTTATCCGCTCTCACTGTGACTGGTCAAAATTAAAAGGAAGGGCAGACAACATATGACATTTTCTTTGTTACATTATTGCAAAAGGAGATATTGCTCATCTTGAACAATTTCCTCTTTTGTCACAATGTCTTCGTATAACGCCTGCCATATGTGAGTCTTAATCCTTTCCCAAACAACAAATTTTTGTCTGTCCCAATTTGAAAGAGTTTGCAGAAGACATTTCAAAATTTGATAAAATTGAAAAATATTCTTCAGATAGAGCAGAAAACCTTGTGGGAAAAGGAAAAATTGCTCATTACAAGCAATTTCTCCTTTTCCAACAATGTTTTTAAAGTTGTCTGCAACAAAGTGGTCAAATGTCGTTTTTGTCTGGGAAAGGGTTAAGACACATATATATGAAGATGCAGATTAATACAATATTGACTGTACATGACAACAGAAATAATATCAAAATTCTGGATTATATTTGAAAAATCAACAATAAATACAGCATTGCAACTACTGGTTTGTAAATTTAAAATATAATAAACATTGAAATCATTAAGGAAAATCATGAACTATTTCTATTTCTTCCTTGAGAGAGGAGACTTTTTATTCGAATGAATACAAAAGGATACTTAGATTAGATGCCTTAAGGTAAGACCTGGGTAATTGAAAACTGGTTATTGCTTTGGTTAAAGAATACATTTTAATGTAATTCATGAAAAAATGCAATATACATCGCTTCAAAGATATTCACCAAGCCAATTTTCAAAATTCAGAAGACATTTCAAAAAGTGATGAAATTGGAAAATAATCTTCTGATATGCCAGAAAACCTTGCGGGAAAAGGAAAAATTGCTCGTCACGCGCAATTTCTCCTTTTCCCATAAGGTTTTCTAAAGTCCTCTGCAACAAAGAAGTCAAATTTCGTTATTGTTTGGGAAAGGGCTAAAAGGGAAAACGTTCCTGGCTCAACTTTGGATTATCATCGGATTCATCATTGGTTCACAGGATAATATTCCTACACCTTTCCCGATAACATTTCCGATTCAAGACATGAACCATCTATTCTCTATATGGGGTAGTGTTTGTATAAATCAAAGGCACACCAATGAAGTTGTTCAAAATAGCAAATAACCAAACATAAGTACCTTTGGGAAGACTATATACATTAATGACCTGTTACAAATGTAAAACATATAGCAAAGATATCTGCATAAAGAATCCATAACCAACCTACCAAGACCAGAGCGTGACGTCCAGATAAATGTGCTTTCAAAGCATTTCACTTGCTCAATTTCAAAACCTCTGAAAAAATTCTTTATTGAGGGTATTATTATTATTATTATCATAGATACAATAACAATAAGTACCCACAATATACCCGTAGGGTTTAATAAAAAGTTAAAGAATTAAGGAAATATTCTTATTTTAGATTGCTAAGAGATCATTAATAGTTGATCTTGTACTAAACCATCACTTTTAACTCTACCAAACGCCAAATTCCAGACTTTCCCAAATTGAAAGAGTGCAGACAACATTTCAAAATGTGATTGATTTGGAAAGTAATCCTCTGAAGGGGCAGAAAACATTGTGTGAAAAGGAAAAATTGCTGTTACGAGCAATTTTTCCTTTTCCAAAATCTTTTCCAGTGTTGTCTGCAACAAAGTGGTTAGATATTGTTATTGTTTGGTAATGGGTTAAACAAAACACAGAAGCTACTAAATAAGCTGAATCCTTAATACAAGACAAGTATCATACAAAAACCTCTTATTTGAGATTTTTGCATGCAATGTATGATGTTTTAACCCTTAAAGTGCTTGAAACAACTTCATGCTTATGCAAACAGGTTGGATCCAAGCCAGTCATCAAGTAAATTGGCGACTGGCCTGCAATCTAACCTGTTTGTTACTCTGAGTATCTTTCCTCAACAAAATTAAGCAGATATTCAAGGTTTTGGAAAGCAGACAACACTAAAATCTATTTTTAGAAAATAACCAAGCATTCTATGGATCAAGCTTTCTCCCATAAAAACCACTTGACTTATTATTAAGACAGGTTTTATATATACAAAGTATTCCATCATATTTCTGAAAAAGGTTCAATGCAGTATCACTGATGTAAGAAGCAGAGAATTAATCAAATAGTGCTGCATCTCAACAGTAAGAGCTAGGTTTGGGGTCGAAAGATTATGCATATACCCATCATTACATCTATCAAACTGCTTCAGGTCAAATCAATATCATGTCTATAAAGGTCTATAAAGCTTTTGGGTCGAAAGTTTATGCATATACCCTTTATAACATCTATCACACTGTTACAGGTCATATCAAACTCATCACCGTCACATCTCTCATCTATATGGGTGGGGCATGCCCCCATACTGTTGTGTTGAGGGATACGGGGTGGGGTAAGGGGAAGGAGACCCGTAACCCGTCCCCATGCCCTGGGATCCTGGTAAAGTCTTTGAAGGCATGTGATGAGTGTGTGTCGGGTAGGGCGTCTGCTCTGTTCCGGTCTCCCCATGTCGTATCATTTCCGTGAGCTTTTCGAGTTTGGCCTTTTTGTTGTATGCAACACTCCTCATGGGAATATAGGTGCTTATAAATTGTTCAATGTCAACATTTCCATCACAAAAACTGCAGGCCACGTCCTGTAATAGATAAAGCCCTTGTCATTTTTTTTTGTTTGTTTATCAAGCCTTTTTCACCCAGTTTCTGTAAATTATTAGCCTTTATTGGATCTTAACACATACTTCCCTTTTGTGACATGGAAATGTTATCTCCAAGGGAAATACTATATCCCTTTTCTCAGACTCCCATGGAGGGAAGTTTTTACTACAATCTATTTGTCTTAGGTATGATCAACACCAGTATGGATGGGCCGAGAACCCTAATACTGGGTAACACCACACAGGTTGTTAACCAATTACCAAATAGTAACGACATTTAACCACTTTGTTGCAGACGACTCTTGAAAACTTGAAAATTTTCTACTCTATCAGAGGATTATTTTCCAATTTCATCACATTTTGTAATGCCGTCTGCAATCTCTTACAATTTGGGAGAGTCGAAAATTTGACGTTTTGGAAAGGGTTTAACAGTATCCTGGTAGCAGTGTACTGTTTAACTACACAACTTAAGGAAAATATTTGTGTAAGTAGAAACTGATAAACATAGATAGCATCTTACAATATTGCAATGTGACGCATCATTGGAAGGGTCTTGGAAAGACAATTCAAATGATGTGTTACAATGTAAAATTGCCTAGCCCAATATTGAAATAAGAGGGAATGTTGTTTTGACCTTGCACATATTTCTAGCATAAAATGTTTAGTAAAATGGTACCCTGGTCTATAGTTGCAACAATAAATGTGCAAAAATGTTTTCCCACACTAACCTACTGTAGGATATCTATTTATTTTCTATCTCAAAACCCAACATATTGAGACTCAGCATCATCTACATAAATTTACTTATATATCACATATTAGGATAAAAAGGTAAGATCATCAATATGCATGAGAAATAAAACCTTGCACTCATATTGAGGTTTCAATGCAATAATAGAGAAAGTCCTTCACAAATGTGAAACTCTTACTCTTTCATTGAAACCTCAACACGTTATTGAGTGACGGGTCCAAATAGCAAAAACAAAAGACCACAATAGACCTGTCGACACACACCTTGAAGTGAAAATTCATTATGATTTAGCCAATAAGATATTATCCAATCCTCCGACAAGCAAATGAATGTTGACACTTCATCCAATAGCCTCTACTGGGGAAACACCCATGACAAACATTGGGGTGGGAATTTGACAACTGGATGATTAAAAGGTAACAAAAGGGACATATCGGTAACTGTTGTGACAGTTGGAATAAACCATTGTCACATTACAAGAAATTGCTTAGCCATCTGATGCTGCTTTCAGTCTGAACCGGTCGCAAAAATAACTCAATGTGGGAAAGGAGTTGACAGTATGTTACCTCCGACTCTTCATCTATAGTTGCTGACTCGGCATTGAATATTGCCAACATGGTGTCCTGGCATTGATTCCCAGCTAAAGATTCTGAAAAGTTAACAAAGGTTATCAAACTTTGGTTTTCAGTACAACTCAATTACCTTTTTATTTTTATCAATCTCTGTACTACTGAAAATAACTTCCTAAAAAAAAAAATGTTCTTCTGTCCGTAGTATGGCTAACATCAACCTTTCACTCATAAAAACATATTTTGACTTACCCGGTGCAGACAACCATAGCCATTGAACATTGTGAAAAAAGAAGAAATTTCTCATGATGAGCAATTATTCTATTTTCAAAACAATTTCTTCACAACATCATGGAGTACAAAGTGTAGTTAAGTCACAATGTCACAAATAAGGAAATTTATGGGTTAATCGAGAGGCACTTACTAGCATTTGCCTTAAGCTCTCCTTAGCCCCTTTCCCAAAAACCAAATTTTCGACTGTCCCAAATTAAAAGAGTGCAGACGGCATTTCAAAATGTGATGAAATTGTAAAACAATCTTCTGATAGGGCAGAAAACATTGTGGGGAAAGGAGAAATTGCTTGTTATGAGCAATTTCTCCTTTTCCCACAATGTTTTCTAAAGTCCTCTGCAACAAGGTGGTCAAATGTCATTATTTTTTGGGAAAGGGTTGAGGGTAACTTGGATATCTAGATAACATTGCGCATCACAATTCCTGACATGTGGTATTCAAAATTCTACTGAAACCTTTATTGCAGGTACATGAACTCATTAAGATTATTTGATGAGATGTAAGTAAAACGTAACCACAAATTCAAAGTAAAGAAGTTGAAAGTAAATTGGCAACTGGCCTGTGATCTAATCTATTTGCTACTCTGAGTCTTTAACCTTATCAAAATTAAGCAGACATATAAGGTTTTGGAACAGAAGACGCAAAAAACTATTTTTTAAAAAAAAAAATACCCAGCATTCTAAGGGTTAAAGAGGTCATTACGTTGTTTTAATTTCTGCAACTTTGTGGCAATAATTTGTGCACTAATTGATTCTGCTAGAACATGCATATAATATTCTAGCTTTTGGATAGGTATTGCTTCAAACTATATCAATTAATACATTGTTACAGCTGATGATCCATAAGAAATTAAAAAAAAAAAGTTTAAGTCCAACAAATTGAAGTTTAAAGCTTTTCTTTCAGTTTTATTTACCTAGCTTTGCAACATCCCGTCCTAGTGACATTTTCATAGCGTTGACTTCTTCATAACCAGTTGCCACCTCTAACTTTAGGCTATCAAACTTCGGCTTCAAGCTCATGTTGAACTCAGCCAAGCTTCTGTTGTTCACAACTGTGTTTTCTCTGTCTTTGAGCATGGACTTCATCTGAAAAAAAAAAAAAAAAAGTCAAAAGATATTATACATGTATCATGCAATATATTTTTCATGAACATACATGTTCTTGCTGCCGTAACAGAATGTCATGTCTTCTTCATAAAACATGACAGCCATATGACGCTTTTGATAAATCTTGAAGATGTTAATAAGCAATGTGCTGTACCAGGTAAACTTTCACATCTCACTACACCTTCATAGTTATTAGCCATGAATCACTGTGTGACCAATATTCAATGTGTTTCATAATTTATATTAATTTCTAAGCCTATGACAAAATGAAACAACATGTTTTATGTCACAGCCAGGATATCAAAACCTTTTATAATAGACCGAGTCAATGAACGTCCAATCTATTCATCAACACATAAGCTTATTACATTACCAAATTTGAAGACATTGGTAATTCAGATGACAATTCTTTGAAAAACTTTTTGAACATTACGCTAGCAGATTTCTCATTTAATTTGCCAGACAAAGAATTCAGTGAAAGGAGAGCCATTATGTAAGAGTAGTAAGATCAATGTAACGGTATAGTTTTTTCTTTTCTTATCAATAGAATACTTGGTAATTTTCAAGAAAATAGATATTTGTGTCGTCTGTTTTCCAAAACCTTAAACATTTGCTTAGTTTTAAAAAGGAAAAATACTCAGAGTAGCAAACAGATTAGATCACAGGCCAGCCGCCAATTTACTTGGCGGCTGGTCTGGATCAGACGTGTTTGCATAAGTATGATATAGGTTCAAGCACTATATAAGAGTTAAATGTAAATCATTTGCTTGGGGTATTGTTAACCATGCTCTCATATATATGAAGTTCCAAGAGATGCCACTTTTGTTAACAGGTTCATCTTTTTATATCATGAACTTCAAGAGATGCCACTTTTGTTAACAGGTTCATCTTTTTATATCATGAACTTCAAGAGATGCCACTTTTGTTAACAGGTTCATCTTTTTATATCATGAACTTCAAGAGATGCCACTTTTGTTAACAGGTTCATCTTTTTATATCATGAACTTCAAGAGATGCCACTTTTGTTAACAGGTTCATCTTTTTATATCATGAACTTCAAGAGATGCCACTTTTGTTAACAGGTTCATCTTTTTATATCAGGTTTAAGGACGTTCGCGGTAGTTTTTTATGCGCATCTTTCTGCGCAGTATGATTTCACTCGGCTCATTTTACCGTAGCGCCGTTTATGTCAAAGTTACGAAAGGCGCGTTACAAATGACGCTCACTAAACAAACATTGAAGAATCAACACAAAAAAAATGAAAATGTTTACGATTGCCTGGAATGAGAAAAGACGACATCGGTTCAATATCTGCATAATGTCACCGAAACTCGGCGTAAAACCGTCAAATAAACGAAGTAGAAATGTTGAACGATTTCGGATGCAGACATCTCGGACAAAATAAAAACGTCTCCTTTTCGATCGGACGTCCGGATAAAATGACAAATTGTGCAAAACCATTGGAACAGTTTACGATTTTAATTTCTGGAGGTGTATGTCTGTCATATTTAAAACTGAATATCCCATGAAATCGAGCTAAGTAGCTCCGTGTGTTGGTTGCACTTCTGACAATGTCAACACTGCGCTGCCCACCATTTGTTCCAAACAACGGGCCGGCTCTAAAGATCTGATGGCTTGTTGTTACAACGACTACGCAGTGAAATCGCCACCGAACATGTATATGAATGGAGCTCCTAATGTATGATGTAAAATAGAAAGAAACCAAAACAAGGTCAGGGTAAGAAATTAGTTTGATATTCACTCTAAGTTAACTATATGTATTTTTTTATGTCAGAGATGGAATTCATACTAGCTTGTTGCTTAACCACCTATATATACTATATCACTATACCTACACTTAATCTGATTAGTCTCACTAGAAATGCTGTCTCAGAAAACAATTGAAAACATTGTGACAAAACAAGATTTTTACAGATGAGTACTTTTTCCTTATGCTAGAATGCAATTAGTATAGTGATCACTTTGTTAACACAGATAAAAAAAATCTGCATGACTTTTTTGATGAAATTCCACTAAGACAAAGTCATGTGTTGTTTATTCATATTTTCACATCAAAAGGTCTCATTTTACATTTAAATACTTGTGTTATCTATTTGAGCATAGTAAGGATTTCACCTGGATTTCACTTACATAGTGCCATCAGGCAATCAGTGTAATTCTCCAGTCTGAGTACAACTGCACAATATACTTTCCAAGTCATTGACTGCTTTTCCACAAGAGAAATCATATTTAACCATTGTAGAGAGATGAATCAATAATGTTCAATTGAGATGACTTTATTTACAAATGCCTGAAAGGATAGGCACCAGCCAGATTTCGAACTTGCAGCCTCTGTATTTTAAGTCAAGCATGCTACAGACCGAGTCAATTTAATACTTTTAATGACTATCTTAAACAAAAAATATACCAATGTAACTGTCTTCTAAATTATAAATTCATTTTGATTTCAGGCATACTGTTTGTATGGTAGGGCATGGTCATAACAAAACCCTAAAAGTACTGCTGCTGAACTACCTTGTGAAAGAACAGACATATGAGACAACATCTGTGCTTCAGGTAATTATCACTTTCTTCAGAAAACTATTTGTAAACCTATATTTATTCTTTATGAAGGAGACCAGAAGCAAGTATCCTAAAAAATGTATCAGATATCTTCTGCAATGCAAAATTATTTATGTATTCACTTATATTATAATGACTCAACAACATCCCATATGATATGGGATTGCTACCTTCTAGCTGTTATATAACTGAAAAATTGCTGCCACAGTGTTTATCATTATACAAAAACTAGGGTCTGAGAAGACAAACAATGTAAGAAAGATACCTACTAGGTTATTAGACTGGTGAATTTGTCAATATAGATGTTATACAAACACCATGATAAAGATTGTCCATGGTTAAGATATATAACTTATATAAATCTTATATATTTATCCATTTTGCTTGCATAATTTCATAACTTGACACTAGATGATATAGTTGTTTTTTGCATGCAATTGTTTCAGTTTGTAACCATCTATTCTTGTGCTATTATAAAACATTTCTTTTATTTTTTTCTATTTCTCAGCTATAAAGAAACTGCAGTAGATCCTGTATTGTCAGAAGTTCAGTGGCAGAAAATTGGGTACAGAGACATGCCAGGGACATCAATGTGTGTGTTTTTAAAAATGTTATGCCGCATGTCTGTGATGTGTTTATAACTTTGATTTCCTAACATTACCATGTGTATACTTTTGGAAATAGTGTATCATTCAAGACAAGTGAAGACAACTGACACTAAATCAGTGGCTGTAGACTCTAGAATAAAACAGCATTTGCAATGCAGGTTCATAGTTTTTAATCATTCGGTTTTGTATTGGGATTTGAATTTGTTAATGTCTGTTTATTGTTTCCAATATACCTGTAGATGAATCTACATACCTTTTCATTTGACAATATTTCTATTAAATTACTTTTAATTTCTTAATCTGCAATACTCAAATGGATCCCTGGATTAAACATTAGTTATCCAAACAATATGGTTTTGATTTTGAATCAAAATTCTAGTTCTCTGCTATTTTTAATCAATATATGTAAAAGCAAAGAAGAACTGTGTTTTAGTACATTTTGACAAAAAACACTTTGGAGCTACAGGAACAAATGTTAAAGAAATCTATCCTTTCTCTAACCTTTCTCATACAAGCAATTTGTGACAGGTCCAAATGAAAGCTGCAGTTCTATGAATAGACAACAAAAAGATCTTGGAAAGTATGCTTTACTTTATGATCAAGGGTAGAAAGTATTGTGGAAAAATGACTTTGCAGTAGATATGTTTATGTTTTTATTGTCTCAAATTGTTAATGTTAGAAAAATGGTTATGTACGGAAACTGAGGGCAGATGACACTGTATGCAATGATTTCGCTTTCATTGTTATGTATGGTCTTAAGTGCTCTTTTATCTGAAACTTAATATACTTCTATAAAGATATTTTTCCATTCTCTTTATAAGAAAGGGTGTAACATAAAATTGTTTAGATGATGTGAGCAGAAGAATATTCTTTTGTTGAGAAAATGATTTTCTTATATTTGATAGGACTTACAGATGAGAAGTCTTTTTTTCATCTTAAAAGATCTAAATAGACTTTCATTTTTTGGTTGTTTAAAGTTCATGTTGTGCTTATATTGTTGAAATATTAAATTGGATAGACTGTTGGACATTATGACCTTGAAGTACATTATGGAAATGCACGACCAAATACATTTCATTTTGCATAAAAAGCTGGGGGGTTTTCCCCAAAAATTTAAGTTTTCCTTATCTCTAAAACTATGATGTGACTGTCCTTCACTTTTAAAACACCAATCAATCATTATATACTGTTGAAATGATGTCAGTTTGAAAAAGAAATCTGATTTGCATTTTTTTTTTTTTTACTATGCAAGGGCTCTGGTAAAGTTTATCCCTCTCACTTTAAAAACAGTCAACTTTCTCAGGACGTCATTTGTATTCTTTGATGTTTTTGTAATGTTATATACAAACAATGATAAACGAAAACCTATCTTGTCAGTCAAAATCCATGATTATTAACATTGTATCATACCTTACCTGTCACTTATCCTTATTCCAAGTGAAATACTGTTATCCATAGCATCTTTTAAGGGGAATAAAGAAATAATTAGCACCATGATCTATGTTTTTTATTTTCTAATTAAGTTCCCTATATATTTTTCTCAATTATAAGTGAAAATGAGAAAATTCTGAAATCGAGTTTTTATATAATGATGTCCAGAAATAGCCTTTTTGTCATGTATGGGCTAAGGTTGAATTACCCCACCCACTTTCACACATGTGATATTCTTTCCCAAAATAGATTTATTCCCTTTCATATTTGGAAATTTTGTACAAAAGCATTGTATGATAGAGTAGAAACTGAATGTTTTGTTGAATGAAACCCCATGACTTTGGTGATTTGGCCATTTCTTATCCACTAAAAAAATAGAAATAATCTAGCCTAAAACCCTATAAACCTCAGGGTATTTAGGAGGAAATAAAAAGGAAAGTAGCACCGTTACCTATGTTTTTTATTTGATTATTCATAATCATACATATTTTTCTCAAACATATGTGAAAATGAGAAAATTCTGATGTCAAGTTTTTATATATTTTCCCCTAAATAGCCTTTTTGTCACGTATGGGCTCAGGTAGAATTACCCCACCCACTTTCACACATGTCAATTTTTTTCTCAAAAAAGGGTTTTTCCAGTTATCATTTTGATATTTCATACAAAAGTATTGTATAATAGAGTAGAAAAGATCAGTTAATCATAACCAAACCCTATGACTATGATGATTTGATCATTTCTTATCCAATAGAAGAATAAAAATAATTAAGCCTAAAACCCTATAACCCCTGTACCTTTAGGTGGAAATAAGAAAAAAAGTAGCACCGTGACCTATGTTTTTTATTTGATTTTTCATGATCATATAGGTTAATCTACAACATATACAGAAATTAGAAAAATCTGATGTCAAACAAAAACTATAGCGATTGTCCTTAATGCCTTGTCATAATATTTCATGTTCATTTTTCTGTTTTCCTTGGTGTTGGTGAGCATTTCATGGTTTTCATGATATAGTATTTGATAATGCTTTTAATTTTATTATATGTTATGTTGTAAATTATCTATATGCTCTCTATACCGAAATAAATCTATCTATCTATCTATGTATTTCAAGGCTTTCCTTGATTTCAATGGTACTCATAAGTTATTTCACTAGAGTGAATTATTTTGAAATGAAGTATTACCTGTGGAAGATCAGCTATAATGGAATCTAATTTGGTATCATCATCTAGGTATGCCTGTAATTGTTCTGTGGTCATATATTTTAACAATGACGTGGATGCCCCCTCGTCTGGGGTATATTGTGGTGCTTGTGTCAAATTCATTGTGTTACGACTTTCTGTACGCTGAAAGTCTCTGTACATGTCTGTGTGCAGCAAACCAGTCAATCGTTCATCTGTAAAACTTATTGAAACATGTCTGAAAGAAAAAGATAAAATCAATTTGTTACTTGCTTATGAATTGATCTAATTTATTCCTCATAGAAGAAAAAATATGCATTTCATTGTGAACCTGTTACCAAACGTTATTTTACCTGGGTTATAAATCCACATATATGCGACATTTCTAAATCCCAAACTAGCTTTTTATTATCAGGTTATTCCCCTTAACAATTTCTTATAAATCTTAACATGTGTACAAATATGTCACACACACTCTATATATCTAAATACTTTCACTTCTTTGCTCTGATCATCGAAGTAAGTCTTTGTGGCTGGGACCCAATCTGAACTCATCGGATTTATCCAATGAGAACACTTTTGAAGTAATACGAAAGCAGACATATTGTTTCTTCAGATCAACCAGGACGTGGGTGCCACCAGGATGTTCATGTCTGCGTTTATAGATCGTATCAAAGCCTGTGCCACACAAAAGTTACAATCGACTATCAACGCTTCTCCAAAGGCAGAACATTACAAGTGCTATAAAACTATTTCAAACACGGAAAGATATTTATCTGTAAAAATGTTCTTTCCTAAAAAAAGAACACTTTCAAACATGTCACATGATTCACCGAAATACCGTAATACCACCGAAACACCGGAATACCTGTTAAATTCATAGAAACGCCGAAACACCCTTCGGTAATACAGGAATACCCTTTGTTTTCTCCAATAACGTTAATTCATTGAAGCTTTTGATGTACAAGCGAGTTCTTTTTCTCGTTGACTGAACTCGACTTCGATGATGTTAGCCGAATCTTTAATAAGGAAGAAAGTTATTGTCTATTCAATATTAGAATAAAAGCGGCATTGGCTTTTTTCTTTCAGAATTCATTATAAAAACGAATTTTAGCCGCCTTTATTTTGCCAATTAAGGTAAGACCAAACATTCGCACATGACTGTTAATGGGAGCGATTTGCAGCATTTGTAATTTACATAATAAGTTGGTTGCTAATGACTTCAAACTGCGAAACAGTCTTTTATTTTCGTCCGCATTTCTATTGTAAATACCTGCATCAAACAACTTTAATCATATTGAGTAATTTGGATGGCGAATTGAGTAAGAGTATGTCCAGGGTATATATATTACGTCTTTTAGATTAGCACTAGGCTCACCTTACATGCGGAATGTGTATAAACATAAAATTGATATACCTCTTACATCCTTTTATGTACAATATAAAGGTAGTATGTATTATAATAAAATTTGATAACACTCGTTAGCCTATATCTCATGGGTATTCCGGTGTTTCGGTGGTATTTTGGTGATTCGAGTAACCCCTTTCAAACTTCCGATGCTCAGGCCGCGAACTTATGATAGAGAAAGGACGGCAATGTGATATCGATCGAGAAATATGATACTGTACTTATTGTTTAATTAATCATGATTTGTTTCTTATTGAAGACGAATTTCATTTCTTTTTTTATCTGTAAATTGTATTGCGATATAAGACTAGAATGCTTCAAAACAACGTGGATAACTAATGCCATTTGTAGGGAAGCATTTTATAGCATTATGTCGGATCCCAGAGAGAGCAGTATACTATCATTGTCTACGTATATATACAGGGCTTCACTTCTATGAGAAGAGTACTTAAAAACAATTGACGAAAAATAGATGCAAACACTTTTTTTCATTATCATTATTGTTGTTTTATTAGTCGTTCATTACACTGGACAAGCCAATATCAATCAGATACTGTTTCTAATACAGGTGCGTGTTTTATTTCATTCACTCGCATGCATATATATTTGGATGAGTTTCGATGGGTTTGTACATGACTGGACCGAGTCATATTTTGCAAAATATGACTTTGTCCAGTCTTGCACCGAGCCGTAGATTCATATCCATGTACATCTACTAGTTCAATAAGGCGAATTGAATATGTGAAAAGTATCTGCGAAATCAAATGCACTTGTATTAGTTTGTAAATTAATGCTGCATGTTTAATCAATTTATTTCAACATGATTGCTATGCTATTCATTGTGTGTATTTTGGGCCGGAGGCCTTTATTTACAATAAAATTTACAGGACTCACGCTGTCGGTCGCCAAATGCGTATATTATTTCATTCTGGCGAAAGATTTCCCGATTTGGCGAATTTGCTTGGCGCATGTTTTTTTTATTCAACTTTACCATATTTCCACCTGTCCGGACATTACAGACAGTTATGTCTTTTGACACACTTAACAGTATCTCCGAAAACCCCAAATTAATCCTCTAATTGTTATCCCTGCGTCAAACATTGCCAGAGGCGTGTATTAATCGTGTTTTCATTATGTGTAAAGAACTCGACACACTTGATTGGTAGACTCGATGCGTTGTTCCACGAAAACTGATTACTATTTACCGCATTCCGTGCAGTGTTTTATGATGCATGGTAGAATGCGAGAATTTAAAGAGGGTTAATTTGTAAAGTATTTTGATATAGACAGTTCGCTTCCTTTGTTGATGCAACGGTACTATTCAAATTGCGATCCTCTATTATTAATCATTCAAATCATCATACCGGAGCCTTGACGAGAGTAAAAACAAATAGACCTAAGATCATGTTTACTTTCCATTTATCTATTGGACATTTCTAAAATAAATAACAAAACTCAGAATTCAGAAATGTATAGTCTTCAATATGATTTGCTGTTATCTGAGATAAAAGATTCATTTTGATTTTTTCACTCAAAGCGTAGCCTTTAGTTATACCATCTTTGGTTTAAATTTGTTCGGAAGGGGGGGAGGGGGAGGTTCTGGGGGGTGTCTTGGCTTTTTTTTTTACACCTATATGTTACACGTACGAAACGAAAGAATGTACCTACAAAACCAAGCATTCCGATTGACTCAGAACCCTAAAGGACTATTTTTTCGGCCATGCTTTTGCAGCCTCATTCTGACTCCATATGGCGCCATCTTGTCCAAAAATTTATTTTTATTCAGCTTTTTTAATAGCAATCATGTGGAAAAATCAAAGTTAACAAACAAAAAATAGAAGGATTTCCCTCTTAATATTTTTTTAAAAACCTCAAACAATAAATAGTTTCGTAAAATTTAGACCACATTTCATTCTTTTCCGTTTATTTGGTGAAGGTAGCGTCTCTCATCCTAAAACCAGTCGATTCTACACATGTTGACATGGTGATTACACCAAGAACCGGTGAACACTTTCCGTTTTTGTGTATCACGTGACAAGACATTTTCTATACAAATCATCATCGTTCTGATCACCGCTTCAAATTTTAAATCGAATGAAATGATCACCTTGTTGAACGGACATCGACAACGATGATGCCAGGTAAGATAACTTTTTGTACACTTTCATTTTCGTATAAAGAACGCATATTTTAACAGTATACTTTGTTAAAAGCGACATCACACATTACATATTTATGACATTATAATTTTAATAAAAATGGTGAAACATAACAAACAGAAATAATTTACCAAGAGGATTTAACTCATATGTACATATAACATGAAAAGTGTTTAATATGAAGAAATTTAAATTGGAGCCATTTGCCCAGAATTTGGCTCCTACTTCTTTAATTTGGCTCCTATTTTTGTCATTTGGCGAATGTGCTGTCGCAGATGTTTTTCCAGCCAAGGTGAGCCCTGAATTTATGTTTTGTTATGTTTCATATTGTACTTTCGTTTTCAAATATAGAATTTAAATGTTAAATCTGGTGTATGTGTATTTTTTTTCAGCCTAATAACGCTAATTGACTTTTCAATAGTCATTTATCTAATTTGATTAAAGAAACAGATATCACAACTAATACTTTCACTATATGGTATGAGTTATCAAAAATAATGAAGGAATAACGGTATTTCCACTCAAATCAAGCACACTTTACCTTCACAAATCGATACACACTTTCTTGTGTCACAAAGGAACACTAAAAGTTTGATTTAAAATTCGACAGTGTTGTCACCACATAACGCGGCTGTCAATTACCTGGTAACAATTTTAAGCAAAATATTGAATTCACACATTGAGATTGGTAAGAAAAGACTTTAATTTTGAAACTAAAACCTCTTACCTGTCACACAACTATGAGTAATCGCCAGAAGTACCAAAATTACCAATTTCTGAAGCTGTCGCCAAAGATAATCTAGCGGCCACTTTCCAGCAACCACTTTCCAGCAACCAACTTTCGACACATTTCCTGTTTGTTAACTTCAAACCTCTTAGCAGCCATTTCATCGAAAAACATCTAACCAACAACACTTACCAAAGGCAGTTAAAAGACTTAAATGATTCTTAATTGAAGTAATAACATATAAAAAACACATTTTCTTTAATCTGCTAAGGTTTTAAACGAGGTATCCAGATATGATAATAAGATTGACACCACCCTCCAAGCAAACAGTTTTCAAAGCAGCCAATGGAAGGTTTTGAGACTAACAGCCAACGACAAACGCAAATAACACTCTATTTAAATGAAGAAAAAATGCTTAATCAAAATACTTTCTACAAAAACATTTCGATTTTTTCAAGTCCACATCTTTATATATTTGTAAATACTAGAATAAATTGTCTTCCAATGGAAATCAATCGGTAAAACCTACCGCGGCATCTTCAAAAGCACAGATATAGTTTCACCGTTGAAGCAAAATGTAAGCCTAAAAAAATCAAAAATATATACAAGCCTTCCTCAATATACTTAAATGGAATAGGTTAATTAAAAAGAGTAATGTAATGGCCACAGATAAAGAGTCCATTGGTGTCACAAAAGCTAGAAATGATAGCACCGCGCCATGTAAAAATGTACCAATTGCGGATGTTGGCTGAACATAACGGAATACTTAACTGAAAAACCCCTAATCTACTATAGCCTTCCACAATAGAAATCGTTTGAAACAAGTTTAATCTAAAGAATAATGTTAGGGCTAAAAAGTGGAAAGGGTCAAGTGGTGTCACAAAAGCTGGTTAAGATAGCGCCACCATGTAAAAATGAACTAATTGCAGATATCGGCGGAATATAACGGAATGCTTGCCCGAAAAACATTAAAATATACTATAGCCTTCCCAAATAGAAATCGTTTGAAATAGTCTTAATAGAAACAGTGATGGTAGGGCTAAAAAATGGACAGGGTCTAGTGGTGTCACAAAAGCTGGTTAAGATAGCGCCGCCATGTAAAAATGTACCAAATGAGGTTATTGGCTCAAAATAACAGAATACTTGCCTGAATTATCTCAAATCTACTATAGCCTTCCCCAATAGAAATCGTTTGAAACAAGTTTAAACGAAAGAGTAATGTTAGGGCTAAAAAGTGGACAGGGTCCGGTGGTGTCACAAAAGCTGGTTAAGATAGCGCCGCCATGTAAAAATGTACCAGTTGCGGATATCGGCGGAATATAACGAAATACTGGCCTGAAAACACTCAAATCTACTATAGCCTTCCCCAATAGAAATCGTTTGAAATAGGTTAAATTGAAAGAGTAATGGTAGTACTAAAGAATGGACAGGGTCTAGTGGTGTCACAAAAGCTGGTTAAGATAGCGCCGCGCCATGTTAAAATGTACTAATTGCAGATATTGGCGGAATATAACGGAATACTTGCCTGAATTATCTCAAATCTACTATAGCCTTCCCCAATAGAAATCGTTTGAAACAAGTTTAATCGAAAGAGTAATGTTAGGGCTAAAAAGTGGACAGGGTCCGGTGGTGTCACAAAAGCTGGTTAAGATAGCGCCACAATGTAAAAATGTACCAAATGCGGTCATTGGCTCAACATAACGGAATACTTGCCTGAATTATCTCAAATCTACTATAACCTTCCCCAATAGAAATCGTTTGAAACAAGTTATATCGAAAGAGTAATGTTAGGGCTAAAAAGTGGACAGGGTCCGGTGGTGTCACAAAAGCTGGTTAAGATAGCGCCGCCATGTAAAAATGTACCAGTTGCGGATATCGGCGGAATATAACGAAATACTGGCCTGAAAACACTCAAATCTGCTATAGCCTTCCCCAATAGAAATCGTTTGAAATAGGTTAAATTGAAAGAGTAATGGTAGTACTAAAGAATGGACAGGGTCTAGTGGTGTCACAAAAGCTGGTTAAGATAGCGCCGCGCCATGTAAAAATGTACTAATAGCAGATATTGGCTCAATATGACGGAATATTTGCCTGAATTATCTCAAATCTACTATAGCCTTCCCCAATAGAAATCGTTTGAAACCAGTTTAATCGAAAGAGTAATGTTAGGGCTAAAAAGTGGACAGGGTCCGGTGGTGTCACAAAAGCTGGTTAAGATAGCGCCACCATGTAAAAATGTACCAGTTGCGGATATCGGCGGAATATAACGAAATACTGGCCTGAAAACACTCAAATCTACTATAGCCTTCCCCAATAGAAATCGTTTGAAATAGGTTAAATTGAAAGAGTAATGGTAGAACTAAAGAATGGACAGGGTCTAGTGGTGTCACAAAAGCAGGTTAAGATAGCGCCGCCATGTAAAAATGTACCAGTTGCGGATATCGGCAGTATATAACGAAATACTGGCCTAAAAACACTCAAATCTACTATAGCCTTCCCCAATAGAAATCGTTTGAAATAGGTTAAATGGAAAGAGTAATGGTAGTACTAAAGAATGGACAGGGTCTAGTGGTGTCACAAAAGCTGGTTAAGATAGCGCCGCGCCATGTAAAAATGTACTAATAGCAGATATTGGCTCAATATAACGGAATACTTGCCTGAATTATCTCAAATCTACTATAGCCTTCCCCAATAGAAATCGTTTGAAACAAGTTTAATCAAAAGAGTAATGTTAGGATGTTAGGGCTCAAAAGTGGACAGGGTCCGGTTGTGTCACAAAAGCTGGTTAAGATAGCGCCGCCATGTAAAAATGTACCAGTTGCGGATATCGGCGGAATATAACGAAATACTGGCCTGAAAACACTCAAATCTACTATAGCCTTCCCCAATAGAAATCGTTTGAAATAGGTTAAATTGAAAGAGTAATGGTAGTACTAAAGAATGGACAGGGTCTAGTGGTGTCACAAAAGCTGGTTAAGATAGCGCCGCGCCATGTAAAAATGTACTAATAGCAGATATTGGCTCAATATAACGGAATACTTGCCTGAATTATCTCAAATCTACTATAGCCTTCCCCAATAGAAATCGTTTGAAACAAGTTTAATCGAAAGAGTAATGTTAGGGCTAAAAAGTGGACAGGGTCCGGTGGTGTCACAAAAGCTGGTTAAGATAGCGCCACCATGTAAAAATGTACCAGTTGCGGATATCGGCGGAATATAACGAAATACTGGCCTGAAAACACTCAAATCTACTATAGCCTTCCCCAATAGAAATCGTTTGAAATAGGTTAAATTGAAAGAGTAATGGTAGAACTAAAGAATGGACAGGGTCTAGTGGTGTCACAAAAGCTGGTTAAGATAGCGCCGCCATGTAAAAATGTACCAGTTGCGGATATCGGCGGAATATAACGAAATACTGGCCTAAAAACACTCAAATCTACTATAGCCTTCCCCAATAGAAATCGTTTGAAATAGGTTAAATTGAAAGAGTAAAGGTAGTACTAAAGAATGGACAGGGTCTAGTGGTGTCACAAAAGCTGGTTAAGATAGCGCCGCGCCATGTAAAAATGTACTAATAGCAGATATTGGCTCAATATAACGGAATACTTGCCTGAATTATCTCAAATCTACTATAGCCTTCCCCAATAGAAATCGTTTGAAACAAGTTTAATCGAAAGAGTAATGTTAGGGCTAAAATGTGGACAGGGTCCGGTGGTGTCACAAAAGCTGGTTAAGATAGCGCCACCATGTAAAAATGTACCAAATGCGGTTATTGGCTCAACATAACGGAATACTTGCCTGAATTATCTCAAATCTACTATAGCCTTCCCCAATAGAAATCGTTTGAAACAAGTTTAATCGAAAGAGTAATGTTAGGGCTAAAAAGTGGACAGGGTCCAATTGTGTCACAAAAGCTGGTTAAGATAGCGCCGTCATGTAAAAATGTACCAGTTGCGGATATCGGCGGAATATAACGAAATACTGGCCTGAAAACACTCAAATCTACTATAGCCTTCCCCAATAGAAATCGTTTGAAATAGGTTAAATTGAAAGAGTAATGGTAGTACTAAAGAATGGACAGGGTCTAGTGGTGTCACAAAAGCTGGTTAAGATAGCACCGCGCCATGTAAAAATGTACTAATTGCAGATATTGGCGGAATATAACGGAATACTTGCCTGAATTATCTCAAATCTGCTATAGCCTTCCCCAATAGAAATCGTTTGAAACAAGTTTAATCGAAAGAGTAATGTTAGGGCTAAAAAGTGGACAGGGTCCGGTGGTGTCACAAAAGCTGGTTAAGATAGCGCCACCATGTAAAAATGTACCAAATGCGGTTATTGGCTCATCATAACGGAATACTTGCCTGAATTATCTCAAATCTACTATAGCCTTCCCCAATAGAAATCGTTTGAAACAAGTTTAATCGAAAGAGTAATGTTAGGGCTAAAAAGTAGACAGGGTCCGGTGGTGTCACAAAAGCTGGTAAAGATAGCGCCACCATGTAAAAATGTACCAGTTGCAGATATCGGCGGAATATAACGAAATATTGGCCTGAAAACACTCAAATCTACTATAGCCTTCCCCAATAGAAATCGTTTAAAATAGTTTTGATTGAAAGAAATATGATAACACTAAAGAATGGACAGTGTCTTGTGGTGTCACAAAAGCTGGTTAAGAAAGCGCCACCTTGTAAAAAAGGACCAATTTAGGATATTGGCTGAAACGTACTGAATAGTTCCCTGAAAAAACTCAAATCTACTATAGCCTTCCCCAATAGAAATCGTTTGAAATAGGTTAAATTGAAAGAGGAATGGTAGCACTAAAGAATGGACAGGGTCTAGTGGTGTCACAAAAGCTGGTTAAGATAGCGCCGCCATGTAAAAATGTACCAGTTGACGATATCGGCGGAACATAACGAAATATTTGCTTGAAAAACCTCAAATCTTGTATAGCCCTCCCCAACAGAAATCGTTTGAAATAGGTTAAATTGAAAGAGGAATGGTAGTACTAAAGATTAGACAGGGTCTAGTGGTGTCACAAAAGCTGGTTAAGATAGCGCCACGCCATGTAAAAATGTACTAATAGCAGATATTGGCTCAATATGACGGAATACTTGCCTGAATTATCTCAAATCTACTATAGCCTTCCCCAATAGAAATCGTTTGAAATAGGTTAAATTGAAAGAGTAAAGGTAGTACTAAAGAATGGACAGTGTCTCGTGGTGTCACAAAAGCTGGTTAAGATAGCGCCGCCATGTAAAAATGTACTAATTGCAGATATTGGCTCAATATTACGGAATACTTCCCTTAAATAAACTCAAATGTAATATAGCCTTCCCCAATAGAAATCGTTTAGAACAGTTTTAATTGAAAGAGTAATGTTAGTACTAACGAATGGACAGGGTCTAGTGGTGTCACAAAAGCTGGTTAAGATAGCGCCGCCATGTAAAAATGTACCAGATGTGGATAACGGCAGAACATAACGGAATATTTGCTTGAAAAACCTCAAATCTAGTATAGCCTTCCCCAATAAAAATCGTTTGAAATAGGTTAAATTGAAAGGAAAATGGTAGCACTAAAGAATGGACAGGGTCTAGTGGTGTCACAAAAGCTGGTTTAGATAGCGCCGCCACGTAAAAATGTACCAAATGCATATATTGGCTCAATTTAACAGAAAACTTGCCTTAAAAACACTCAAATCTACTATAGCCTTCCCCAATAGAAATCGTTTGAAATAGTTTTGATTGAAAGAAAATTGATAACACTAAAGAATGAACAGGGTCTAGTGGTGTCACAAAAGCTGGTTAAGATAGCGCCACCTTGTAAAATAGGACCAATTTCTGTTATTGGCTGAAACGTACGGAATAGTTCCCTGAAAAACCTCAAATCTACTATATCCTTCCCCAATAGAAATTGTTTAAAATAGTTTTAATTAAAAGAGTAATATAAGCACTAAAGAATGGACAGGGTCTAATGGTGTCACAAAAGCTGGTAAAGATAGCGCCCCCATGTAAAAATGTACCAATTGCAGATAATGGCTCAATATTACGGAATACTTACCTTGAATAAACTCAAATCTACTATAGCCTTCCCCAATAGAAATCGTTTAGAATAGTTTTAATTGAAAGAGTAATGTTAGCACTAAAGAATGGACATGGTCTTGTGGTGTCACAAAAGCTGGTTAAGATAGCGCCGCCATGTAAAAATGTACCAGATGTGGATATCGGCGGAACATAACGGAATATTTGCTTGAAAAACCTCAAATCTAGTATAGCCTTCCCCAATAGAAATCGTTTGAAATAGGTTAAATTGAAAGAAAAATGGTAGCACTAAAGAATGGACAGGGTCTAGTGGTGTCACAAAAGCTGGTTTAGATAGCGCCGCCTTGTAAAAATGTACCAACTGCAGATATTGGCTCAATTTAACAGAAAACTCGCCTTAAAAACACTCAAATCTACTATAGCCTTCCCCAATAGAAATCGTTTGAAATAGTTTTGATTGAAAGAAAATTGATAACACTAAAGAATGAACAGGGTCTAGTGGTGTCACAAAAGCTGGTTAAGATAGCGCCACCTTGTAAAATAGGACCAATTTCGGATATTGGCTGAAACGTACGGAATAGTTCCCTGAAAAACCTCAAATCTACTATAGCCTTCCCCAATAGAAATCGTTTGAAATAGGTTATATTGAAAGAGAAATGGTAGCACTAAATAATGGACAGGGTGTAGTGGTGTCACAAAAGCTGGTTAAGATAGCGCCACCTTGTAAAATAGGACCAATTTCGGATATTGGCTGAAACGTACGGAATAGTTCCCTGGTAAACCTCAAATCTACTATAACCTTCCCAAATAGAAATCGTTTGAAATAGGTTAAATTGAAAGAGGGATGGAAGCACTAAAGAATGGACAGGGCCTTTTGGTGTCACAAAAGCTGGTTTAGATAGCGCCGCCATGTAAAAATGTACCAACTGCAGATATTTGCTCAATTTAACAGAAAACTTGCCTTAAAAACACTCAAATCTACTATAGCCTTCCCCAATAGAAATCGTTTGAAATAGTTTTGATTGAAAGAAAAATGATAACACTAAAGAATGGACAGGGTCTAGTGGTGTTACAAAAGCTGGTTAAGATAGCGCCACCTTGTAAAAAAGGACCAATTTCGGATATTGGCTGAAACATACGGAATAGTTCCCTGAAAAACCTCAAATCTACTATAGCCTTCCCCAATAGAAATCGTTTGAAACAGTTTTAATTAAAAGAGTAATATAAGCACTAAAGAATGGACAGCGTCTAGTGGTGTCACAAAAGCTGGTTAAAAGCGCCGGCATGTAAAAATGTACCAATTGCAGATATTGTCTCAATTAAACGGAATACTTCCCTTCAATACACTCAAATCCACTATAGCCTTCCCCAATAGAAATCGTTTGAAATAGTTTTAATTGAAAGAGTAATGTTAGCACTAAAGAATGAACATGGTTTAGTGGTGTCACAAAAGCTGGTTAAGATAGCGCCGCCATGTAAAAATGTACCAGATGTGGACATCGGCGGAACATAACGGAATATTTGCTTGAAAAACCTCAAATCTAGTATAGCCTTCCCCAATAGAAATCGTTTGAAATAGGTTAAATTGAAAGGATAATGGTAGCACTAAAGAATGGACAGGGTCTTGTGGTGTCACAAAAGCTGGTAAGGATAGCGCCGCCAAGTAAAAATGTACCAATTGCAGATACAGTGTATTGGCTCAATAAAACGGAATACTTTCCTTCAATAAACTCAAATCTACTATAGCCTTCCCCAATAGAAATCGTTTGTAATAGTTTTAATTGAAAGGGTAATGGTAGCACTAAAGAATGGACAGGGTCTCGTGGTGTCACAAAAGCTGGTAAGGATAGCGCCGCCACGTAAAAATGTACCAATTGCAGATATTGTCTCAATAAAACGGAATACTTCCCTTCAAGTAAACTCAAATCTACTATAGCCTTCCCCAATAGAAGTCGTTCGAAATAATCTTAATTGAAAGGATAATGGTAGCACTAAAGAATGGACAGGGTCTTGTGGTGTCACAAAAGCTGGTTAAAATAGCGCCACCTTGTAAAAATGGACCAACTGCGGATTTTGGCCGAAACTAACGTGAAACTTCCCTGAATAACCTCAAATCTACTATAGCCTTCCCCAATAGAAATCGTTTGTAATAGTTTTAATTGAAAGGATAATGGTAGCACTAAGGAATGGACAGGGTCTTGTGGTGTCACAAAAGCTGGTTGAAATAGCGCCACCCTGTAAAAATGGACCTATTGCGGATTTTGGCCGAAACTAACATAAAACTTCCCTGAATAACCTCAAATCTACTATAGCCTTCCCCAATAGAAATCGTTTGTAATAGTTTTAATTGAAAGGATAATGGTAGCACTAAAGAATGGACAGGGTCTTGTGGTGTCACAAAAGTTGGTTAAGATAGCGCCGCCACGTAAAAATGTACCAATTGCAGATATTGCCTCAATATAAGGGAATACTTGCCTTAAATAAACTCAAATCTACTATAGCCTTCCCCAATAGAAATCGTTTGAAATGGTTTTAATTGAAAGGTAATGGTATCACTAAAAAATGAATAGGGTCTTGTGTTGTCACAAAAGCTGGTAAAGATAGCGCCGCCATTTAAAAATGGACCAATTGCAGATATTGCCTCAATATAACGGAATCCTTCTTTGAAAAACCTCAAATCTACTATAGCCTTCCCTAATAGAAGTCGTTCGAAATAGTTTTAATTGAAAGGGAAAAGGTAGCACTAAAGAATGGACAGGGTCTAGTGGTGTCACAAAAGCTGATTAAGATAGCGCCGCCAAGTAAAAATGTACGAATTGCAGATACAGTGTATTGGCTCAATAAAACGGAATACGTTCCTTAAATAAACTCAAATCTACTATAGCCTTCCCCAATAGAAATCGTTTGAAATGGTTTTAATTGAAAGGGTAATGGTATCACTAAAAAATGAATAGGGTCTTGTGGTGTCACAAAAGCTGGTTAAGATAGCGCCGCCATTCAAAAATGGACCAATTGCAGATATTGCCTCAATATAACGGAATCCTTCTTTGAAAAACCTCAAATCTACTATAGCCTTCCCCAATAGAAGTCGTTCGAAATAGTTTTAATTGAAAGGGAAAAGGTAGCACTAAAGAATGGACAGGGTCTAGTGGTGTCACAAAAGCTGATTAAGATAGTGCCGCCAAGTAAAAATGTACGAATTGCAGATACAGTGTATTGGCTCAATAAAACGGAATACGTTCCTTAAATAAACTCAAATCTACTATAGCCTTCCCCAATAGAAATCGTTTGAAATGGTTTTAATTGAAAGGGTAATGGTATCACTAAAAAATGAATAGGGTCTTGTGGTGTCACAAAAGCTGGTTAAGATAGCGCCGCCATTCAAAAATGGACCAATTGCAGATATTGCCTCAATATAACGGAATCCTTCTTTGAAAAACCTCAAATCTACTATAGCCTTCCCCAATAGAAGTCGTTCGAAATAGTTTTAATTGAAAGGGTAATGGTAGCACTAAAGAATGGACAGGGTCTAGTGGTGTCACAAAAGCTGATTAAGATAGCGCCGCCAAGTAAAAATGTACCAATTGCAGATACAGTGTATTGGCTCAATAAAACGGAATACGTTCCTTCAATAAACTCAAATCTACTATAGCCTTCCCCAATAGAAATCGTTTGTAATAGTTTTAATTGAAAGGGTAATGGAAGCACTAAAGAATGGACACGGTCTAGTGGTGTCACAAAAGCTGGTTAAGATAGCGCCGCCATTCAAAAATGGACCAATTGCAGATATTGCCTCAATATAACGGAATCCTTCTCTGAAAAACCTCAAATCTATTATAGCCTTCCCCAAAAGAAGTCGTTTGAAATAGTTTTAATTGAAAGGTAAATGGTAGCACTAAAGAATGGACAGGGTCTAGTGGTGTCACAAAAGCTGGTTAAGATAGCGCCACCCTGTAAAAATGGACCAATTGGGGCTTTTGGCCGAAACTTACGTAAAACTTCCCTGAATAACCTCAAATCTACTATAGCCTTCCCCAATAGAAATCGTTTGAAATGGTTTCAATTGAAAGGGTAATGGTAGCACTAAAGAATGGACAGGGTCTTGTGGTGTCACAAAAGCTGGTTAAGATAGCGCCACCATGTAAAAATGTACCAATTACAGATATTGCCTCAATATAAGGGAATACTTGCCTTAAATAAACTCAAATCTACTATAGCCTTCCCCAATAGAAATCGTTTGAAATGGTTTTAATTGAAAGGGTAATGGTATCACTAAAAAATGAATAGGGTTTTGTGGTGTCACAAAAGCTGGTTAAGATAGCGCCGCCATTCAAAAATGGACCAATTGCAGATATTGCCTCAATATAACGGAATCCTTCTTTGAAAAACCTCAAATCTACTATAGCCTTCCCCAATAGAAGTCGTTCAAAATAGTTTTAATTGAAAGGGTAATGGTAGCACTAAATAATGGACAGGGTCTAGTGGTGTCACAAAAGCTGGTTAAGATAGCGCCGCCATGTAAAACTGGACCAATTTCGGATTTGGGCCGGAACTTACGTAAAACTTCCCTGAATAACCTCAAATCTACTATAGCCTTCCCCAATAGAAATTGTTTGAAACAGTCCTAATAGAAACATTGATGCTAAGGGCTAAGGAATGAACAGGGTGTCGGGGTGTCAAAAAAGCTGGTAAAGATAGAGCCGCCATGTAGAAAATGTTCCAAATGCGATTATTGGCTCAGCATAACGGAAAACTTGCCTGAATTATCTCAAATCTACTACATGTATAGCCTTCCCAAATAGAACTCATTTGAAATGGTTGTAATTGAAAGAGTAATGTTAGCACTAAAGAATGGACAGGGTCTAGTGGTGTCACAAAAGCTGGTTAAGATAGTGCCACCTGTCCATTCTTTAGTGCTATCATTTTTCTTTCAATCAAAACTATTTAAGACGATTTCTATTGGGGAAGGCTATTGTAGATTTGATTGTTTTTAAGGCAAGTTTTCTGTTAAATTGAGCCAATATCTGCAATTGATACATTTTTACATGGCGGCGCTATCTAAACCAGCTTTTGTGACACCACTAGACCCTGTCAATTTTTTAGTGCTAACATTACTTTTTCAATTAAAACTATTCCAAACGATTTCTATTGGGGAACGCTATTGTATATTTGATAGTTTTTAAGGCAAGTTTTCTGTTGAATTGAGCCAATATCTGCAATTGGTACATTTTTACGTAGCGGCGCTATCTAAACCAGCTTTTGTGACACCAAAAGGCCCTGTCCATTCTTTAGTGCTACCATTCCTCTTTCAATTCAACCTTTTTCAAACGATTTCTATTGGGGAAGGCTATACTAGATTTGAGGTTTTTCAAGCAAATATTCCGTTATGTTCCGCCGATATCCACAACTGGTACATTTTTACAGTGTGACGCTATCTTAACCAGCTTTTGTGACACCACTCGAGCCTGTCCATTGTTTAGTGCTAACATTTTTCTTTCAATTAAAACTATTTCAAACGATTTCTATTTGGGAAGGCTATAGTAGATTTGGGCTTCTTTAAGGCAAGTATTCCGTTAAATTGAGTCAATATCTGCAATTGGTACATTTTTACAGTGTGACGCTATCTTAACCAGCTTTTGTGACACCACTAAACCCTGTCCATTCTTTAGTGCTAACTTTTTTCTTTCAATTTAAACTATTTCAAACGATTTCTATTGGGGAAGGCTATAGTAGATTTGAGGTTTGTCAGGGAACTATTCCGTACGTTTCAGCCAATATCCGCAATTGGTACATTTTTACGTGGCGGCGCCATCTTAACCAGCTTTTGTGACACCACTGGACTCTGTCCATTCTTTATGGCTTATGTTACTTTTTCAATTAAAAGTATTTCAAACGATTTCTATTGGGGAAGGCTATAGTAGATTTGAGGTTTTTAAGGCAATTTTTCTGTTATATTGAGCCAATATCTGCAATTGTTACATTTTTACATGGCGGCACTATCTAAACCAGCTTTTGTGACACCCCGGACCTTTGCTTTTTAGTCCCAACATTACTCTTTGCATTAAGACTGTTTTAAACAATTTCTATAGGGGAAGGCTTTAATAGATTTGAGATAATTCAGGCAAATATTCCGTTATGTTAAGCCAATATCTGCAATTGGTACATGGCGGTGCTATCTTAACCAGCTTTTGAGACAGCACGGGACGCTGCATACTTTTTAGCCCTAACATTACTCAACACACCCAGAGAGGGGCCATGTTATTTCAAGTTTTCAAACTGCTGGGTCAAAGATGCCCAAGTACGATTTTACAAATGACCCAGAATCTACTAAGTTAATGTCTACTTTAATTAACGTTCGACACCTTTTTTTCTATAACAAGAACCCTGTATGTATGGCTCAAATAATCTGATAATGATGTAAACACCAACCATATCGACAGTTGTACATATGCACTGCTGTAGTTGCGGGTACATAACCAGTGCTCTGGCAGGGTCCTGTGAGAGCACTGAATCCCAATGGTTCTTCCTGGCTTGACCAGCCTTTATGGGCAGTCAATGTAAGGTGTATTGTTCATCAGTATGAGCCATGCATTGCAATATAACTGAAATATTGTTGACTATGTCATTTCATGTATCTGAACACAAACTAGCTGGTAAATCCACATCCATGCTCCCCTCTCAATGTCGTCAATGATCTTTCATGCACCATTCCCAATCAAAACTTTCTCTCATTGCTACATTCCCGAACACTCACACAATTGTGGAAGCATGACTTTAGTACAAGTGCTGCTATAGCTATATATAACAAGAGCTGGCCATAAGACAGCATGCTCGCCTATTCGATAATGTCAGAGAGGGGTATAGGTCAGTGAAATATTATTTGTTTCTAAAAATGAGGATGCAGACAATGATTTCTTACATTAGTTGTTGAGAAACAAACATGCACACAAAACTTTAACCAAGATTTCTTAGTAGACAAGGCCATATTAATTAGTTGCTTAAATTCAATACGAAAGATTTGAAACTTGGTCAGGGGTTAATTATTACTCTGAACACATGTGTGAAGTATCAAACCATTCCATACTGTGGTTCATGAGTTAAACTTGCACGCAAAATCTAACCACGATTTTCTCAGTACAAAAAGCCCCGAAGTTTGCTTAAATTCAAAACTAGAGGTTTTAAACTAGGTCAGAGACCTTAAAGTATGACCCTGAACACATGTGTGAAGTATCAACCCTTACCATACACTATACAGTAGTACATGAGATACAAACTTGACAAAGATTTTCTAAGTACAAAAAGCTGCATAATTTGCTTAAATTCTAAATTAGAGATATGGAACTGGGTCAGGAACTTTTAAGTATGACCCTGAACATATGTATCAAGTAGTAACCCATTCCATACAGTAGTTAATGAGATACAAACTGGCAAGTAAAAACTTAACCAAGGTGTGTTAACCAACAGCATCGCCCGGGTGAGTAGCATAGCTCTCCTAATCCTTCGAATAGTCGACCTTAAAAGTATGTTCTATTGGAAGCAAATAAGTTCTTCTTTATCTTTATAAGTAAATAGCAGCATAGAGAAACCAAATCAAACAAGCTAGAAAGTCTGACTGGGATTTGAACCCAGAGCCTCCTTAGAAATTCTAAGACGCTCTTACCACTTGAGCTACCAGACTGAAATCGAGCATTGTCTTTTTGGAATCAATAATTTGTCTATTGCCTAAAACACATCATTTGGTAAATCAAATTGAACACTTAAACTTGACCAAAATCCTTAACCTCAAATGAGCATTGTAATTGCCCAATCTAGAAAATTTAAGCTATTTTGACAATTCCGTAAGAAGAGCAGACCTTTAAAGTATTTGATATTGTTATGACACCACATAGTCAAGTCTTGAACATCACTTCTTATTAGAAGCTTGAGAATGTTCTAAAGAAATTGGAAGTATTTGACAATGATTTAGATTTTCAATTAACCATAGGTAAAGGGTGGCATTTAAGATACCATCATCATGTTGGTCTCACTTATTTCACTTTGCATGCGAAAACCTTACTTTGGTCATGTGGAATGATCAAAATTGGTAAGAATTTCCACCAAAGCATTGAAAGGCATTGAAGCTTGTTTCACTTTCTTTAAATGAAAACACAGGTGTTCAGCAGCTAAGACAGAAAAAAGAATTTTGTTTAGTTTGGAGGATTGTTCATTGAGAAAGTTCCTTTTAAGGTTTTAAAAGTGCCTCATGACTGATCAGGTTTTTAAAACCGACAAATGTCAGATGAAGGGGAGGGTCAATTCAACTGGTAAAGGTCACATCCAGGCGGCTGACAGAGGTATTAACTTCCAACTGCTTAGAGAAACGATGCTGTTGAAAATAAATAGAACAATTAAAACATGCAAGAGAAGATCCATTTATAACACAGTTTCAGTACAATATACTGGACAGTTAGAAAACACTTCTGTGTGAAATATACCTAAGTGGGACTTTCAATACTTAAAATAACTACTTAATCAGCAACAAAAACTGGAAGTGATTCCACCCTACACAAACACCTATATGTGAAATTATATTTCTTTTAGCCAATTATTTCATTTGCTTCCTAGATTTTTTTTCTATTACAATAACACAAATACCAGAAACCGAACATCATCTCACATGGGTCATTTAAAAAAGGAGATCAACCAGAAGCAAAATACATACAGAAATTAACATTTTCTGGAATTTACTCTTTATAATTATTTTTAAGTATTCATTTAATTCCAAGTTACAAACATATTTCAATTCATTATACAATACCATGATCAGTTGAAAAAACTTAAAAATATATGAAAAAATGCAGCCTGTACTAAGGATGTATGCCTTTGTAAATTGATCATTAATCAAGTTTTGAGAGAAAAAGGTCTACCCTTTTCTGTATGGATATATGTGACCCAGTGGCAGACTTGGAACTAAGGGGTCCCAGGTTTGAACTCCCTTGATGTTCATGGTTATGTTGGAGTGTCCTTTGGCAAGACACTTCAGATCCCTATCCAAGCACTGGTGAATCCAGGAAAACTGTTACACAACTTAAAAGTTGTACACAATGCATTAAACAGCATCTTAACAAACACTTTAACCAGGTCTCCTTAAATTTACATCAGTAAAAATATGATTTGAGGTATTTTTCCATGTGTACACACATGTAAAAACAGACAATATCTGCTTAAGACATCATATCCCTATATTCATTTATTTATATGGGGTTTTGCAACAACATTATTTGAGTCATTGTGCAATGCCCGACACTTGTTGATGGAGGTATACCCAATACTCAACTGCTAATAAGGGCTAATTAAGCCAGTTTTCTACAAACCACTCTGAAGACTGCCTCTCATGAAATTCAAAATGTTGTCAACAGGATTTGAACCCACATTGGCATCATATCCATAAACAACCTACCTGAAATGGAGTTGAGAAGACAGCCAGAATACCCTAAAGGTTTATAGTGAATGAACAGTTAGTGGTAAGTAACCTGGAACCATCAGGACGGAGCTTCCCTATCTGTAAAAAGTGTAGAAACACAAACCATGAAGTGAACAAACAATACAATCCAAATTATGACCCTAATCCAGGCCATTGTAAAATACCTATTGATCGTTACTCACAAACGGTTAAATTATTCCTATTCTAATCAATCCATACACATAACATGTCGGTATTATTCCACATATTTACTTTGTAACTTACAGTAAGAACAGTTTAATCAACACTAAGTGACCATTTTCTGTTTGCCTTTCTCCCTGTTAAAACAACAACAACAATGGTTAATGTGAGAAAACTTGATATGTATGACACTATTTAGCGTTTTTTCATTGTTTATTAATTAATGGCAATTGATGCCATTATTTTGTGGTATGTAACTATATTTCACATTTGTCTTATCAAATGACTTTTGAACTTAAGATCTGAAAATGTGAATTTGAAAAACCAATCCCTTACTTGGTTCATCAAAATTATTACGATGTTAGATTGCTCAACCAGAAAATTAAAGGCAATCTGCGCTTGACTTTCAAAATAAGCACTCCCGCGGCGCCTTAGCTGACTCCCGCGGCGCTCTAAATGTGTCCGCAGCGCTTTAAATTGACCCCAAATGGAGTCAACGTCAATGGCAGTTTAGTGTTTAACCTACATTTTCATCCAATGAGAATGCGTCAATTTGAATTTTTTTGTTGGTTTATTTTCCATAAACTACTATTCGAGTGTTCTATCTGGGCTCTATGAGACTATTACTCTGGTATCACGCATGCGCATAAATGTGTAGTTTTAGGCTCCACCTCCAAATCAATGACACGTGTAAGCCTAGCCTACGGTAGCGATTGAAAGATCGCTGTGACGTCGCGGGGGAGAAATAAACACAGAAATAAATAAAAAGGAATTACAATTAACTGGGTATCCTAACATCGTTGAGAAAAAAAAGAAACTGAACTATACTAACCTTTTACCCCATTAGGAATAATGTGACGGGTACAAATTGAAAGCATCAACAGACAACACATATATTCATTATGAAAAAACACAGTTTCTTTTTGAAAATGAAAAGAAAATATTGTGACAAAAGGAGAAATTGCTCGTTACAAGCAATTTCTTCTTTTGTCACAAGGGCTTCTCAAGTTTTCTGCTGTAGGTGAGGAATAAATTATGGAGTAACGGGTTAAACTCAAAACTGCATTGCAATCTACATCACGGGGTAGTGCAGTTTTCTTCTTCCAAATATGGTATGGCAGATTCTTGGCATGCAATTGACAGCCGCGGAAGGCGTGGTTTATGTCGAATTTCCAAATACTGAGCAGCAGTTTTATGCCATTCGCAGATCATACCCGTAGAGGCGTGGTTTGCCAACGTCAAATAGAGCGCTCTATGGAAATGTAGGTTAAACACTAAATTGTTTAGAGGCTATATAGTGAAATTTAAACGACATAGAAACCCCGTCAGTCGCTATCGCTCCTTCCTTGGGGTTTCTATATCGTTTAAATTTCACTATCTAGCCTCTAACCTATATATATTCTAGATAAACCGCCAGTCTATAAAGTAGTAACTAACAGCTGATAAAAAAGTCGATAGGCGTTTACACACTCGGTTTATGCGACGTCGTCATAGGTACAGACATGAGCGTGTGTATTGGCGTTATGGCACGTGCTTTGTCCTAAAAGGAAAGATCTATGATGCGTGTTAAAAGATCGCACTTGGAGTGAGAAATAGACTTTACTTAATTGACATGGCTTCTGTCACTTTCTATGATACTATAGACGGGAGTTTTATGTAAAAAATCCTGATTCAGACATCCATCTCCACATCGCCGATTTCCTTGGTTTGTCATGGTAAGTTATTAGACAAACTAATATGACGTGATCGGGAAATATTGAGAAAGTTTTGCATCCGGCAATATCTTTCTTCACATCGAATTATTTTGACCGGGTAAGTTATAAAATTCAGTTCCTCGGCAACTTAGTTTCACTATAAATATGCCCAAAACCGGTTTTGTAATATCTGTATACATAAACTGCTGAGATGAAATGATCATCTGGTGGGCTCAGGCATAACGTAATTTTTCAAACGTCAAAATACTTGTTGAGCTCAATGTGACAAATACACCAAGTGAACCTGAGCAAGCTCCTCATTTCTGGAATTTCTTACGAACAATTTTATAATATGAGGACTATGTGTTAAGTGCCTCTTGTATGCAAAAATGTCTACAGGTATTGACACTGCAGCTATAGTCATGTTCACTTTGTTAAACAATGAACAAACCTCCAAGTGGTTAAGGTGAAGGAATTGTAACTTGGAGTTTTGGTTTGATCCTTCAGGCAAGACATGACAGAGCCCTAGTCTCGTACTGTGAATCCCAGGAAACCCGTATACAATACATAAAATACTGTTGACAGAGAGTCAAATGTTGCATACAAAATAATAATTTGTGACACCATGATTATCTATGAACTTGTCTTTTTTTAATGAATAGACTAGTGAGAAATAATTTAACAAATTCCTAGTGATGCCCCATTGTAAAAGGCATTTCGGGTAGACATGCAGATTGCTATGTATTTGGCTAGTCATGACTATGTTACCTGACATGAAAAGACGCAAGCACAAAGAAGCAAAAAGACTTTGACCAGCCTCCAGACATAGGAATCCTGTATCAAAGTTCAAATAAGCTTGATCCTCCAAGCCGTATGGCTGCCTTCAGGAATCTTCACTGGTTGATGAAGAAAACTCACTCAAACCATTAGTTGCATGCCACTTATGGATTTGTGTGAGTTGTTTAAAAAGAACATTTCTGTTTAAGTAAGGCTGTAATAATAGTACTGATGGAGAATTTTCACTTGCAAGCCATCAGATGATATTCGATAAAGGATAAAAACTGGCTGCAATACTCAATACTTAAATAATATACATGTAGTATGGTGTTATGGTTCTTGAGAATTAACAACTGACATGAAGTAACACAGGATGTCAGAAAAAAAGTTTGTTATAAACTTTAACGAAGGAAAACATCTAGCTTGTCATGGAAACATTCTTAATTTTGTAAAATAGTTGGATGCTTCTATGATTGATCTAGTTTTTCATAATTTTGTTTTGCTTTGCACCTATGAGAACACTATTCATTTTGATGTAGTCTTCTTGCAACCTTCACAGTACTCTGACATGAAGAATACGATAAATAATAAATCATGTTTGTGATTTAATTTATATGTCAACAAAGATCTATGCTGAATGGGGACAATGGTTCTCGAGAGCCCATACGCTCTTTGCTATGAGAATCACATTGGTACTCCATATTGACCAGATGGGCACATGTCCTTGAATAAATCTATTAAATGTGAGGGGGAGGCTGTGACACCAATTGGACATATTTTGTTTAAATGGGATGTTGCTCAACACTTCTATATACTTCTGATTCAAGATGTGTCTGAAAGATAATAATAATAGAGGTTCACATTTTCATTTCAGACTGTTAAAGGGATTCAGCATGCATGTCCTCTAGACTTACAGAATTTCCAATTTAAAAAAGCTCAGGATGAATGGTTCAAAGCAAAACCAATGAGAAGTAGAGTATTCAAAATAGAAATGCACATTGAAGTACTGTATATGGAGTTTTGAAAATTTAATTTTGTAGACTATCACTCATTTTTTTTGTCAAGCAAATGTGTTGATTTAAATATATTATGGGACACTTTCTTTTGTCTTTTATTTTCACAACATACCTTAAAACTCACCATTTTGGTACACATATATAAAAAAAATCGAAAAGGGAGGGGGATGACCCCCTCCCTTGACCCTCCCCCATCCTCCCCAGCGCCTGAAAAAAATCCTGGGGAAGACCTAGAAGTAATGTTCCTACCGTGTCCTGTTTGGGACACGGTAGTAAATCCGCCCTCTTAGCTCTTTGGAGCAGGCCGGTTGTGTATCACAACCGCTACGATAATTCAAAAATGGGGCAACTAAATGCAACAAAACTTCACCTGATTAAACATATGCATAATATCTCATACCTCAGGATCCAAAAGTTAATATTTTTCCATTATTTTAAGAGAATAGAAGCATTTTTTGTAATCCTTATACATTTCATTTCTCAAATCCATCACTTCCGGTTTTCATTTGGATATCCAGGACTATCCTGCAACAATTGACAACAAAAATTGGGTCAAATTGGGCGGAGCTTAACCTGTAGGGGCATTCCATATTGGAAGTTGTAGTAAGGTTGTAAAAAAGGCGGGAAAAACATGTGTTTTCATTGGATGAGCCCTTCATGTTCAGTGGGTAATTACCATATTTTTACAGCAGAAAGTGCGAGAAGTTGCGAAATAATCAACATGGCCACTAACGGTTTGTTTCTCACGAAATTTCACCAACAATTAAGAAATACAACTTAATTAAGAAATTTTAGCTTCTATGAAGCTGTTTGATTTGATATTTTAGACAATACTATGCTAGGGTTATCATAAAAAGGTTATCTATAATGTGGTTGTTAAAATTGATTTTGCTCCAACAAGTGATGAGCGTGGAATCGTAACGTCGGTGGCAACCACATAGCAGCCACAAGACGTTACGACATCGTATCTAGGGAAGACCCTGTTCATGTTGAATTTCGACTACCCTAGTATTATAAAATTTGTAGGTTCCAATCATGTCACCTCAAAATCTTCTGTTGGATAAGGTTGGTAGTTTCAATCCTCTAAGTCTTTCAGGATATTCCAAGTTCTTGAAGCCTGGTAGCTGTTTTTGCCTTTGTACACTTTCAATTCTGTATTTACCTATGGCTTTAAATGGTCACCAGGATCCACATGCATATTCTAAAAAGTAAAGCTCGACTTATTCTTCGAATATTCGAACTCTAAATGAAAGGAAGACAGTTCTTTCGTCAATATGTAGCACCTGTGTAATTAGCGTTTAGCTAACACCACGAAAACTAATGACACAACTAAATTCATAACCAAGTCTTGTTTCTATCATGTATCATCTATGTATATGGCCAGGGAGTGGTAAATTATGCATATAAATGTCATTATGCGAACCAAAAAATAGGTATCTAATCGATAAAAAGTATTTAATTACCAGTTTTGTCCCCGAGTTTTCACGTACAAAGCAAACACATGACAGAAGGAATTGCGCATGCGCGTAATCAGAACAGATCCGGTCTCAAGTTCCGGTCGCTAGAAAAGTGGTCGCGGGAAAGTGGCCGCTAGCTTCGGTTTAGTGAAGCTGTCAAAATAACCGGAAGTCACAAAATTATTCGCGGTGTGGGTTAAAATTTAGACATTTTGATGTGAATGTTATGGTCGTCTTTAAAAAAAAAAGACATTTATAGATGACACAAAGCTTTTACAATAATTATAATGATAGTAACAATAATAATCATAATATCATTACGAATCGTACTAAGTGATATTGCTTCTAAGTGTTATCCTTTTTTGAGTTATCCTTGGTTTTTGATGTGCGCTCGTGGGTTTTTAACATTATTGCATTTACGATACATGTTTTATTTATCTCATTCTTTGTTGTTGCAATGTAATGTTAAATATTTTCACCTAATAAATCTGTTAATCTATCTATAAGAATAGCCAAATATCTGCAACGTCACATTTAGCCGGACTTCAAACATGCACAAAAATCATAGTAACGTCAAATCGCTTGTGACGTCACGTTCTTTCATAACTACCAACGTAAAACGCAGATCATCACGACCAAACCACCCAATTGTTTAAGAACATTTCAACGAGCTTTTGCATCAAAAGTCTTTGCGTGTGGAGAATCTTGGTTGGATAATTGCCACTGCGAGTAACGTTCGTTCCCATCATGAAAACTTAAGTCTACTAATTATTTCTGAAACGTTATTACACCGTAAATTCACTTTTATTAAGTCATCAATATGATAGTTTTGAGTTATTCTTTGACACGGTCCCTTGTTTTTTCCTCCACATATTTACTATTTTTTAACATTATCTTTCATTATTTGATTATTATGAACATAATCAATAACTATAGAACTATACACTGCTTTAGCTTTCATTAATCAGTTTATCTTAAATGCACCGCATCTATTAAAGACGAATCTTCATGTGAGGAAACTTTATTTTCATGCAAATTCAAATTACTGTCGAGTGATCGGTAGGGCATTAAACTGACCAGATTCCCCTAAAAAATATGACTAAATGATAGTGATAAAAATGTTGGTATTGAGAAAATGCACTGCGGATTGGTTTGTGAATCAAGAATTGACTGATCTTGGGCGTCAAGGTTTACTCATACGGAGATTGCCATACTCCTAGGCTATTTTCTCTGGGCTTGATAAAAATGACACAGACATTTAAAAGTTATATCGGAGGACAGTGGTCCAGAGTAAGACTAACGGCACCAGGACACAAGAGTTGTGGGTCGTATCCCGTGAGTAGCGGGATTCACCTGGCGACATTTCATTAACCCTTTACCAAACACCAACGTCTATACTGTCCCAAATTGAAAGACTATACAGGCAACATTTCAAAATGTGATCAAATTGGAAATTAATCTTCTGAAGGAATAGAAAACATTGTGTGAAAAAAAAATAATGCTCGTTACGAGCAATTTCTTCTTTTCCCACATTGTTGTCCAGAGTCGTTTGCAACAAAGCAGTTAAAGGTCGTTATTTTTTGGTAATGGGTTAATTAATCTACAATCGACGCGAGTACTGGAATTGTACCTACTGTAGGAAGCAGAATCAAGAACGGCTAATCTAAATTGTGATTACGTGTTTCATACTCTAAGTAAAATGAATAAGTTTAAACTAAACTAAAAGTTAAATGAACAACTTGAAGATAAATGTAGTAAGCAGTGTATTGGGATCCTTGTAAAGGGTTGTCTACTCATGAAATGGTACGAATTGTCTTCTCCAGAGTACACTAAGTTATGATTTTCCATTATATGCAGTCAACATAAAGCTGCTAAATGAGGAGTTTCGAAAGAAAAAACTGTCGCAAAAGCAGGAATTGCTCGTATTGAGCAATTACAATTCTTATCTCTTTTGTGTGTTTACTATTAACCCATTACCAAACAACAACGACATTTGACCACTTTGTTACAGACCACTCTGGAAAACGTTGTGAGAAAAAGGAGAAATTGCTCGTATCGAGCAATTTCTACTTTTCCCGCAATGTCTTCTGCCCTATCAGAAGATTATATTTCAATTTCATCACCTGTTGAAATGTCGTCTGCAAACTCTTTCAATTTGGGACATTTGAAAACTGGGCGTTTGGTAAAGCGTTAACAACAATGAGATACATGAGTTTTTGTCAATCGTTAATATCTGCAACTATTTTAAATTCAGAGACGTCTTAGAGTTACAGATCATTACATGGATTAGTTAATTGATACACGTAATTATATTAGCCAATGTCTCGTCTCTCTGATCCCGTTTGACGATCTCGTGTTCTTGCATTCCGGTTTCCAGTTCGCAATACTCGGGCTGAAACTTTATTAAACAGCTAGCCCATCAACTACCTAATGTACTTTTAGTTGATGGTACACAGTTCCTTGTTTTACCCTAATGGTGTATGCTCATAATAGAGACAAACTGATGGTGTCATGCCTTAGGATACATTGGGCACTTCTTATGGACGATGGCAACTGCTTGGCAAATTTGTCTTCAACCGCATCTTCGTTAGTGTATTATGTGACTTCCGGTGAAGTATTTGACATCTTTATCAGCATTGAAGTTTTAAAGGCACATCAAAGGAGAGGAGTACAAATAAATTACTGAAAAAATATATGGAGTTCTTTTATTATGCTCATAAAAGTAATGAGAATTAGTTTAGGGATGCATTGAGACCCTATTTAATAGACTCATATAAAATAAGTTATTTTGTGCTTGAAATATAGTTGTCTCAAATTTAATCATGTTTATCAACAACCTGTTTGTTTACATATTCAAAATAACGGAATTTGATTGGTCGGTTCAAAAATGTGTGTATCATCTGTGAAGGTCATAGGTGAAGAATCAGAAAATCTGAACATAAAACTTGCTTATCTGGGTTATTTCTGGTTTACTTTCACATTTAAGTTGTGATGATGTTTTTTTCTGGTGATACCTATTTGAATCTGTCCAAAAGTTTACCAAATAATATAGTTTGATATAGCATTAGTCTCCTTTAATGGACCTTTTAAACTTTTATGTTCTTTTCTTTTTTAAAAAAACCCACACATTTTGATAACACGACTTGTTTAAAAATCTTTTCCTCCTTTCCCAGGATATCGAAGACGTCTATGCTGCAGTGGATGTTGAAGGCCTTGTGGCGTTTCCTAGGAAACGTTCTGTACCAGGGTTTCCTCGGTCAGATCAGTATCATCGAGGCGAAGCAAGTGCTGTGCACGTTTTTCAACCCGACCATTGAACCCGTCTACTTCTGGGCGCTGGTTGCCGCGTTCACGCTGCTGTTCCTGCTCTTCAACAACGTGGTGGCTTCATTCCTGCACAGAATGATCTCCCCGAAGATTGTCCGAAGCACTCCAAAGGTGACCCGGTCAGGAAAAGTGTATGGCTACCGATAGATTGATGGAAAGACATTTTACTATTTATATGTTTGCAATATGTCTCTGTTTTGCTTTAATATTGTTCTTTGATTGGCTACTTTGAGATCGCTTTTGATTGATTAAACACCACTTTACAGATCAACATATGTGTTTGTCTTTGTATTCCTTTCTCAAAACCAGCGTCTTTGCCATTAGTCGATGTATAACCAATCTAACGCATCATCACAATGTAGTTTAAGGAAACAACTTCATCTTGCACAGCTTGTTTGTCGGACGTCCTTCGTTTCTATTTGGGTGACATTTCAGAATTTCGTGGCTTGCAATCAAGTTTTGCAATTCAATATCCAATTTTCCGCCTATTTTTCATAGTTCGCATCGTTTTGCATCTTGAAGACACCACATCGAGTCCTTGTATTAACCCTTTTTCAAACAATAACGACATTTGACAAGTTTGTTGCAGACGACTCTGGAAAACATTGTTGTGAAAAATGAGAAATTGCTCTTAACCAGCACTTTCTCCTTTTCCCACAATGTTCTATGCCCTATCAGACGGGTTCTTTCCAATGTCATCATATGCTGAAATGTCTTCTGTTAACACTTTCAATTTAATTAGGACAGTCGAAAAATTGCCGTTTGGCAAAGGGTTGAATGAGAAGCAATACTAAGTCTGCTTAAGTTGGTGGTGTAAGCACACTATTCGACGCCCTTCTTAGTTTAACGATACCATTAGTCAATTTGGCCCCTATATGGTGCCTTTCACAAATAGATTCAGAAGCATTATACATTTTTTTCCACTGGTGTTCTATACATGCAGAGCACTAAAACACGAAAGAAACCCATGCATGTTCAGCTTAACTTTTTACAGATTCGTTTTACCACCTTTTATATTTCCACTGCACAAGATGCAGAGGCAAAAGCAGTCAGCCGCCTTTATGGTTCTTCTTCTACAACACAAAGCCCTGAAATAATCATCAAAGTAAAGGTTAAAAATCATGGCTAACACGCCAAAAATCTGCCAACTTTACATTCTCCTGCATCTTATGATCCAATGCTTAGTATACAATGCGGCATTCTAAATTGTCTAGATCTATTCATTATCGTACAACGACCTCCAGGAGTAACTATATAACAGTGGTGTCGTCTCTTATATCCTTACTCAGATGATCGAACATGTAAATGTAAATGTAGAATGAAATATCTACATCCGGATACATTGTATCTCATTGCAATAGGTGGCAAATCGGTGATATCGGTGGTATATAGTTTCCCATCGGTTCCCTCAGATATGATGAGAAAAGGTCCACCGATCTACCACCGATGGCAAGTGTGTACGGGGTACAACTAAACAGTGGTGTCGCCACCTTATTTTCTGTTGTCATTAGGCCCAACTATTTGTTGATTAGGAGTTTCTCCGATGACTAACGCAACTCTGGCTTGACTCCGCCCTTATGGAAACTTTAAGCTTTGGTTCCCCCTCCGTCGAAAACAATGTATTAGCAAGACATCGTAATATTACGGAGAAACCCATACTGTAAGTCCGGAGCAAAACCACAATAAAACAAAATAGGAGGATTTCCGTTTGCCACATTGTAAGCGTTAAAATACAGTGTCATAGAGGTGACATGTAGGCGATTTTTTTCTCGTGATTCAGAGTTAGTCAGTCGAAATAACGAGACAATTAAGTCGTTATTTCAGTATGTCAAAATAACGACTCGTAAAAAATCGCATACATGTCACCTCTATGCCACCGTACTAGGCAGTAGATCGATCTTTTGTTACATTTGATTTCGATCTGCTGTAGATGCGGTAAACGCACATATATGAAGCAATTAGGCCGTTAAGCACACAGACAGTGTATTGTATTGTAAAACAATACTGCAGTGTCAACAATTTTTCAGCTCTATGACGTCTCGTCTTATAGTCCTCAGTCCTAGGCTAGGACTCGGGAGTGTCATGCCAAAGGACACTCTGCCGAAACCGACGGTGCCTATGGGATCGAATCCGAAACCTTCAGGCTACACAATCAAACACTTGGTCTCACAGGCTCCTTAAAGGCCCGGTCACACCGCCAGAACTTTGCTAGAGCGTTCCTTGAACGGTATGAAGAGGGGCCGAATTTCGGCAACGCTCCGTCACCGCGCACAAAATGGGGAAATCATATCGAAAACACGGGCGTTGCCAAAGCGGTGCACCGCTGAAGCCAGCGTTGGTTTAGCGTTGTTTTAACGGTAGCGAGCGTTGGTTTAGCGGTGACGCGAGCGTT